>OMOW01068646.1:8288-20245 GCA_900312555.1 Lamprogrammus exutus
GAAGTTGTTGAGGGTAAGAGAGTCCTGTGTTTGTTGTCTCGACTCCGGCTTGTGCTCTGCCTGCTGGCAGCTTCCTCTTGCCCGCTGAGGTTCCAGCTGTAGCGACAGGCGGCTTGGTCTTCTTGGAGCGGACCGAGGAGCCTCTGCTGGAGTAGCCGCTCATCACAGACATGGTATCATCGTCACCACCAGCCTGCAGGGAATTCCTGTAGGAGATGAGGGGAAGCCAGCAGTCCTCTCGCTGCAGCGCCATCTGGAACGTCATGAAGCGCTCCAGGTACATGTGGCTGGGGAGATGCGGGAGGTCAGAAAGACAAGATGAACAAACTCACGCAAGCACGCACGCAAGAGGATAAACTTTACACGGAGAACCAGGTGCACATTCCCACTAGATGGTGAAAAAAAGAAAAAAAAACTCACACCAGCCACTTGCGCAACAGAAAGCAGTTGTCACAAACAGCTGTTATGCTGAGACACGAAAGCCTCCTACTCCTCAGCTCAGAAGACAAACTTACACAGTCCTCTTGTCTTGTCTCATAAGCTTGGAGGAGAACTCGCTGAGGATATCCAAGAAAGCCAGGTTGAGGGGAGGGCCACCTTCTCCCTGGGGACTGGGCTCCTTAAACGCAAACTCAATGCCGTCCCTGGAGGTCGCACAGAGAGAGGTGGAACAAGACAGTGAGCAAAACACCAGGCCATGGTTTCTATGAGTTGAATTACAAACTTTGTTACAACTTATAACTTGATGGTATTTTCAGTTAGGTCAAATGGCGTTCAATCTACATGTGAATGAAAAATCTTCTAGCTGAAGCTGCTGATGTTTATTTGTACCCGTATTAATGTTTTAATATGACTATTGGAAGGCCAGAGAGTCCATAAATGAAAGCTTCTCCCTCAGAATGGTTTTCCTGGCAGCTCAGATTCTCATACATTAAAAAAGTCTCCTTTGAAGCCAAAAGGTATTGTGGTTATTATTATTCTCATAAAACCTTCAAGAGTACTTGGAAAATCTGCTTAACATATCATGCTGGAATGAATTTTGCATAAAACTAAGACATTGACAATCAATAAAATGTCCATCTATTATATGCAAGGCTCAACATTTTCCTTTTAACCTTCAGAAGAAAATGAATGGGGTCGTTTGATTTAAAGTCATTTGCACCATTTTCCCATGCACCAAAAAGTTGTTGCGCTTGCAGCTGCGGGACACATTTCACTATAATTCACAGTAAATGAGGTCATGTTGCAGTGAGTACAGCTCAGTAACAGCTTCTACTGAGCCAACAGAAGAAAAAAGTGAGAACAATGAAGGGAGAAACCATGAAAAGGCTGCTCGTTGTGTCACTATCAAACTACGACACAAAACTGTTAAATGTGCAAAGTTTCATCTTACGCGACTTCTTTCTTCCACATTTCACTCAATTTCAACATTTGAAATAAACATCAAAAGTGATGTCACATGGCACTACAGTGTTATTGCGGTTTGAAAATTTCAACAAGTGAGCAAAGGAAAAAGAATTCCCCTTTTTCCGATGAGTGAAAGATCTGCTGCTCGGCGGGCGTATCCCGTTACATACAGTACACATGCACAAATGCCGACCCCGTGTCGTTCAAGTGTGGGGGGGGACACGCAAGCTCTCAACTTACAGAGCGAACACATGTACGCTGGTTTCCCTGGGATCTGTCTGACGTTATAAACCAACTATCCACACAAGGGAAGGAAAACCTGTGAGACGCTCGAGTGGAGTATTCAGAACGCCCAAATGTGTGGAAAAGTGTGCTCCATTAGTTCCCCATTTCTGCAAAATTATAGCTTTTCAATAAGCTAAATGAGTTCTGAAATATGTATAAAAAAAGATGAATGTTATTCTTTTCTTCTTTTGCAAATACATACTGATGCAGCAGATGTCAATGTTACGTAACAAATTTGGGATTATATGTGCGTACAAATGTTCCTCTCTCAAGAGTATGTAACAGGACTGATACATACTCTAAGGAAGGAAAAGGCTATGTACTGTATGCAGGGATGGAGGACGTTTGGAGCCTCAGTCTTCAGTTTTTCTTCAAAACATCAGTTCGCAGATGCAAGACCAAAAGAGAAGCACCGTGATATTACAACAGCAGAGCGAAGTCTTACTTGTGCAGCATAGCGATGGCATCTCTGGTTTTGACCTGGTCGAGACCGAAGGTTAGAGAAAACCGACGGGCCAGCTCTTTGATTCCACAGAATGCAGACGAGGAGCGGTCAAACCCATGACCCAGCTCAGACAGCATTTCGTTGAACAGCTAGTAGGAGGACAAGATGTGAAACGTAAGATCAACCATTTCGTTTCCAGACACAGTCAGAGTGCCTAAGTGAACAAGAGAGACAGATACAGAGTCTGTACACTGACCTGCTGCAAACTAAGGATGAGTGTCTTGGCACACTGGATCTTATCAATTTGTCGAGTCTTACTCATAGTTTCCTTGATGATATCACCATAATCATTGTAATACTGTAAAGAGAAAAAACACATTAGTAGCCACAAATCATCATGGTACTGTGTGCGTAACATGAACTGATTTAAATGATTAGAGATCATGACAAAACAATTAATTTCCACAGCAGCAGATTAATCCTGTAACATCCCCCGCTTATAACACTGACCAAAACGCTGCCCCCTCCTCTCTACATAACTTGTAACAATGTGAGCTAAAGGGATATAAGATAACACAGTATTTTAATGATAATGATGAAGGATTTGAATTATGCAGCGGCTATCGGCAGCGATTGTGGCTCCCACAAAGAGTGTAATTAGAAACTAATTTCTTACCCTCATGTACTGTTTGAAAATGTCAGCTCCAGTCCTCATTTCCACCACGCAGTAGATGATCAGTTTACAGTAGGCAGCCAGCAGGTTTCTCCTCTTGTGCAGAGCTTCAATCTTTCCTGCCTCATCGTCCTGCTGCCCATCTGAGTCAACCACAGGCCACATCACAAACACAGGATAACGGCAAATGCTTATACATTGGCTTATCTTGAATTCTGCCCAATCATTTCCCTGCACTCCACGGAGACAAAACACACTTGCTTCTGTCGTGTACCTGTGCTATTTGTGTCATCATCCTGGTCAATGAAGACATGGTTCAGGATGAAGGAGAGCAGTTCAGACTGCAGTGAGTCCTCTGGGGAATAAACAAGTGGCTCCAGGTGCTCCCTGCCTCCGGATACCATCTGGTGGCTGAAGATGAGCAGAAGATCACACAGGATGGTGAACGCCTGCAGAAGGAAAGGAAAAAAGAAATTGGGACAAAAAGTTAAGGAAAAATAAATTGCTGCTCCTTGTAAATGAGGTCTACATAAAGACGCTCTGCAAAATGTATCTTCTGATGGTAATTACACTGAACACACTGTGACTTTGTGAAAATATGATGAATCAAACCAGTTCCTAGGCGCAGACTGATTTGGTGCCAAGCTGTATTATAGACCTTGTTATCACTTATGAACATGAGGCCAATTATCAAAGCATTTTAACAAGATTAGAGGTTTAGAAACCAACAGACTGTTCCAAAGTCAAACCCTAAAGCAACAGTGATTTGGCCTTCGTGATCACGGCTCTTTGAATGTCAACAAGCAGAGTCTGACTGAGTCATTATCTTTGACGTCACCTCTTGAAACTCATCTTATCAAATTTCTACTGAACCGTCTTTAATGTTTAAATTCCATCTCTTGCCTTGCTTGTATGGTGACTTTTTTTGAAAAGAAGCTTCGAGTCGTTTGACAATAACATGTGGAGTTATAGCGCCACTTTACCTGTTCTTTGACGGCTGTGTTGATGTTGGTGAGGTAGCGTTGACACATCATACAGAATGCCCTCATCTGCTTCCTCAGGGTCACCATGTCATCCTGATTTACAGACAACAACCAAAAAGTCTTTACCGTCGGGCATTTTATGACACAGCACTGGCGTTCTTTAACCGAGAGCCAAATAAGGCCGTACCTTTCTGGAGCTGCCCTCGGATAACTTGGCCAGATGCCAGAGGATCACGTAGTGGGTACATTGCAGTGAGTGGATCACAATCTGCACACGCAAAAATTAATCAGTTTGCCATTTTTCATTAGGATTTATGACACAACTGTGTGTGTGTGTGTGTGTGTGTGTGAGAATTATTACAAGTCATATAATATGTGTTGTGTGTGCCTGGCATGACTTCATTACCTGCTCTGGCATGTCCCCATTCTCTATCCCTGTGTTGAGCAGCTTGAAGTTGCTGGTAAAGAGGTCCCACTGTGACAGGTCATGTGCACTGCGACACATGAGAAAGTCTCGGTCAGCTTGAGACGCATGCACACAGATGAACTGTTACAGGATTGTGCTGACTGGTAGAAAGGCATGGGATGGGGGGGAAAGAGGCCAGATCAAGTGCACGGAGAAAGATGGACGGTGGAAATAAATAAATTCCGTACTTGTGAAATGCTGTGATCCTCTTCAGAGTTGACAAAACCTGATAAGCGTCATCTTCATCAGCATCTTCGCCCTGGGAACAAAAATTGTGCAGCCGTGTTCAATGTTAAGGACTGCGTTTCACTAGCTGCGTGAAACTGAAGCCTATCCGGCGAGCAAATCATTTGTCATCATGACCCATCAAAGCACTCATTAACATCGTCAAATTAGTTATCAAAACTGTCATTGTTGCAAAAGGCTCAGGATCTGCCCTCTGCTGGTTTGACTCCTACCTCCCTGGGAGATCTTTTAGAGCGTCATGAAGGGGAGGAAGTGTCTAAATCGCACTGCTTGTCCACAGGGGTACCTCAAGGTTCAGTGCTTGGACCCCTTCTCATTTCAATTTATCTCAACACGAATGAAGGAACAGCACCTTCAGCTTAACCTATCAAAGACTGTGCCTACTTGTCATTCCAGCCAATACCTCCACACAACCACCAATCAGCATCCAGCTTGACTCCTCACAACACAATCCCACAAAGTCTGCCCGGAACCTGCATGTCACGACTGATAACCAACTAACCTTTAAAGAGGTTCGACTACTGCCATGCCTTACTGGAAGGTCTACTGGCATGTAAACATTCAAACTTCAGCAAATGATCCAGAATGCAGCAACTCGTGTGGTCTTCAATCAGCCCAAAACAGTACACGTCACTCCGCTGTTCATATCCCTCCATTCGCTCCCGGTTGCTGCCTGCATCAAGCTCAAGTCCTCGATGCTCGCCTACAAAGCAGTGTCCAATATGACACCCACGTATCTGAACTCCCTCATTCAGGTTTATGCTATCACGCTCACTCTGCTCTGCCAACCAGTGGCACCTGGTGCTGCCACCACAACGAGGCTCTCTAGCCAAACACTTCTACACCTAACTCCATGCACTGCTTCTTGGCACCTGTGTCCTGTCTGACTAGAACTCGGCTTCTTGGCACTTACTCTTGTTGTTCTCTCCTGACTAGATCTTTGCTTGTGTTGTATTTAAATCTCATGTGTACGTCGCTTTGGATAAAGGCACCTGCCAAATGAGTACATGTAAATGTAAATAAAGCAATGGTTCTATCTGATATTTGCACATTTGTACTGGTATCAATATACTAGGAAGTGCAATACCCCTCTAGTGTATGTATGTATCTGATGGACTATAAACACCTTTCAACATAATGCAGTCCAATACAACACCACCATGATATACTGCCTCAAAAATTAAAGTACAGTTCAATCAACACCTTATTTTCATTGTTGTCTTTGTTGTTAACAGAGTCATCCAAGTTAGAACTTTACAAGTACAATCAGCACACTTGTGTGTGATGTTATGAATTAGAGGTTCATGTTATACTATAGCTAAACACGGTGGTGATAATATTCAGGTGTGATGATGTTAAAGATGCTGGTACAGGATTTATTTCACCTTCACCAAAACAAAATATCAGAGAGAGAGTAGCCATTTATTTAAGTTTAGAGGAAGGGGACTGAGTCGAATTCTCCACAAGGACAATATGTCTAAACGTGAATGTGTAGGAGTATTATCTTATGATGACTGAAGTCACTCCTACCTCTTGTAGAAAATCCTCCAATAGCCTGTTGAACTTGTCCACCAGCTCATCCAGCAGCTGGGATCGAGCGATGTCCACCCTGTTAAAGATTGTGAATTCCTCGTTGCAGAGGGAATGGTAAGTCTTGGAGCAGGCCTCCAACACTTCAGTGTCTGTGTGCTTCTCCACAATCTCCCTGATCTTACGCAGCAGGGATTCCAGGTGCTGGGGTGGATAGGTAAGGGGAGATCATCATGTATAATGACAGCCAATGAGGGAGACACCCTATTATTACCTCCGTTTCATAATACTGATTTAATTGATTTGTTTTATATTAAAAAATAAAAAGCTGAGGCTCTGCCAAACAACAAATGGGTCATACCTTCTCCAGACGTCCTGTGGTATAAATCTCCAGGTCAAAGAACTGAGCTAGCTGCAACAAGTTGGTCACCTTCTCTGCATCCATAGCGTACTGCATGACAAAACATGATGAGGTGAAAACAATGCTCATGACGGCTGAAGCCATCAGTCAAATAACATGAAGACTAATAGGACTGGAGTGGCTGTAACAAACCTTGGCCAGTAGAGGGGGCAATGACACAGCAAACAGCTCTGTCATCCTAGTTCTGTCATCCAGCTGGGTCTTCTTCTCTTTAGCAGTCATCACCTGAAAACAAACACAGACAGTTGCCTCACAAGCAGTTTGGTTCAGCAAATATGCGGCGGTCTGAGCAAACTGGAGTATGCAGGCATGCAAAAACTCAACTGATGGTTATCATTCGGATGCATTTTCTTAGTTTTGGATGCTATCGCTCACAACTTCTCTCATTCACAACACATTTCTAGAAAAGTATCCATGACAGGTCATCAGCAGCAGTGATCATGAATACATATTTAAAGGCCCACGCAAGCTCAATTATCAAAAGCCAAAGAAAAAGAAAAACATGTCTGCATAGACCCAAAATCATTCACTATGCAATGGGACTGGTATCTATGTGAACAAAAACTGAAATGTACAATCTATTACAGAGCTAGTGGAGTGCGTTAGATTGTAAACTAGAAATAAATGTTATAATGGGAGAAAACTGGAAAACAAGGCCTAGGTTGTAAGTAACTATAATTATCTTTGAAAATATGTAAGTTCTAAGTGTATTGGCCTCTCTTACCCTCTTTCCTGTGCCTCTGCCTACAGGTGGGTGGCATTCAGCAGCCTGGCGTACGGTGCACAGCATGATTTCAATCAAAGCGGTCTCTTGTCTATCTGTAAGAGCTACAGACAACATGCAACAATAGTCAAGATTCAGGTATTTCAGGGAAACACACGCCGGTGATAAAGGCTTGCAAGAGGCCATTGCCATACCCTCCTCGCCTGGCAGTGGGTCATCTAGTAGTAAGCTGATTATGCAGTCCCAGTCCTTCAAAATCTCTGCACCACATTCCCACAGAGAGTCCACAAGATAGGCTGCATGCTCATGGAGCTAAGGAGAGAAATGTTCACGTGAGCCTCTTACGTATTTCCAACAAATAAGAGGAATAAAGCCCTCAGATATGAAAACCGAAGAGACAATATACCTCACTCTCCAGAAAGAAGAAGACAGTGGTCTTGATGAGATTGGCATTGATGCTCAGCCTGCCTCTCCTCTTGGGGGCACCTTCCTCCTCCACTTCCCGCTGGCTGAATAATCTGAGATTTGAGGTCCACATATCACTAATTAGTTATGCATCACACAAAACCAACACCAACATAATTATTAACTGCATTTCTAAGAAGCTGCAAGGGGCCTACAAAATAACTCAAACTAGGGTGAGAATCGCAACAGCGAGTAGAGTTCTGTTTTCAAGCATGCAAAAACTAATGCACATGAATAAGTTTTAGTCTCACCTAACCTGCAAATTCTGATAATACAAGCTCGCCCATAGTTCTTTCTCTTCCTTAACTATGTCTATTTTAATATTACCGATCTCTGCCATAGCTCAGTGAGGAAATCAGTAATAACTTGACTGCTCTTCAGCGGCAGGTTTGATTGATGTATGACATACTTCTTAAAGAGGAATTCTCCAGCTGCGATGGCAACGGGCCTGTGTGCAGAGTAGACCAGGTGATACACACTCTCACAGTCCTCAGGTGTCAACACCTCATCTGTACTACTGCAGAAACAAACACAAAGGGTCAGGCCACTGAACGTACAAAGTAGCTGCAAGTAGCAAATATGTAGCCACGTAGTCACAGTAATTTTTCAAAACTGCACATCTACTTGCCCTTGACCTACAGACTATGTCCTACTGAGTCAGGGCAAACATTGTTTTTGTTACTCAAACAGCAATCATCAGACAACATCAAAAAAGCCACTTACTTCAGGACCAGAGTGAGTAGTTTAATCGCTTGTACAGCAACATCGTACTCTTTGTCTAGAGTCATGGAGACAATACGGTCCTAAGCAAAGAGAAAGAGAGATTGTACATTTAATTAATTATTAGCGCTTTAAAGTAATCTAGTAAGCAAGTCAAATTTCATCAGTTCCATCAAAATATTTGCCAGAATTTATTGCAATATCAAAATTATCCAGCAGGTGGCACTGACCTTGAAGCGACTGGTGAAGAGTTCCAATCTTGCGTTGAGTTCTCTGTTGTAGTAGAGACCCTGAAGAGCTGTCAGACATTTCAGTCGTACCTCGCCTTGCTGGAATAAAAGATGATGTGCTATCATTAAAAGGAGCTGTTTTGACCATATAAATTGCAGAGAAAAAATAAAGCCATTAAAATCTGTACAACTACACAAACTACACTTAAGAGAAAGGTTTTGAGAACCAATCCTTTAAAAATCCCACAAGAAATACTAAATTACACTTAGTTGTTGTGTAAGTCCATGTATTAAAACACCTATCAACGTAGGCATTGATGGTGCTGTGAATTTTCATTTATATTTGAATCACAGATTGTGCCTTTACAGGAAAAACGTAAATATTAACTTCCCAGTAACCCACCTTATCATGCATCGTCCATCCTACATACTTCAGATAGCTATCATTGAGGAAGGCATCGCTGTAGAGTTTCATCCACACTCCAATCTCTTCTATACAGATGGCCCTGATTTCTGCTATCGAATCACTGTTAAGACATTAGACATTGTTCAATCAACACAATATAATAATGAGAGCTGCTTTCTATAGCAGCATCAATGACACGAGTAAGTCACTCATTTTTTTTTGACAAAATGTCTGCATTTTGTAGAGCCATACCGATATCGGTGGACAAACACTCCTTTGAAAATTGCATTCATCATGTTTTCAATCTCATCCTGATTTTCTTGGAGCTGCAATGAAGAACGGGACAAAAAAAACAAAACACATGAGCTCATCTTGTTTGGTCAAACATAAAGCCCTACCCGACGTAGCAAGAGGTGACCGGGAGGCATCGTTAACATAACAAGACTGTGTGAGACAGCCAACGATGCCACCGTGCTGTGATATGGCTGCATTGTGCACTGGCAGATGGATGCCCTGTGGGACCTGCTGTTACATAACCTAATAAACTGACAATGTAAGCTGAATAACACTCAGTACTAACAGTCCACCACCTACAGAGGTGCTACTGCAATTTTGGAAATATAACTGAATTATGGTCAAAAAGTAATTCACAATAATTCATTCTTGTGCATATGATAGTTGGATTACCAAGTCTTGATGGTGTCCATGGGCCACCCGTGTATTGCCTGGACATACAGGCCTGCAGAAGGATGTAGTTGAATGTTCGATGCCCCAGCTTTGACTTACTCTGGGGTAATTATGAGTATGATTCAGAAATTCAAAACTGTACACTGCAGGTGAATTAGAACCCATACAAAAGTTGTTGTTTGGGATCTGAGTCCTGTACAAAATGTAATCCATTTTAATAAAAATTTTTTTTATTAATTTAACTTTTGGAGCAGTTTGGAAGGAAGGAGGAGCAGAGCAAATCAAGAACAACCACTGCATATAGCAAACATTCATCATTTGCAATCAGTGTATTTATATAAATTAATAGCATAAATGAAGAATGAATTCTAGCACAAGTTTTAACATTCAACCGAAGGCTAAAGAAGAGACAGGCCAGTGGATCAGTGCAATTCAAACATTTAGGATCCTGTGCAGAAACTTTGTTTTGTAGTTGCCATTTTGCATGACAAATCCCTTGAGGCTTTGCTCAGTGTTTTATTTGTCGTCCGAAAACTCTTTCCAGCCAAATTTCCCTGTCCACAGATGACTGACTAGCAATATAATTGTTTTCCTTCTAATTCATTGCCAAAATAATAGGCTTGCTTGTTCGAACAATCAGTAGGGTAGCAAGTAAAAAAGTGACATCAATCCATATCTTCTACACAAACAAAATCCATATGCATCTGGATATTGGGAGCCCAGTAATCTAAACAGTCTTCTTCGTCTTTTGGCCGCTCCCGTTAGGAGTCAACACAGCGGATCAGATCCGCATATTTGATTTGGCATGGGTTTTACGCCGGATGCCCTTCCTGACGCAACCCTCCCCATTTATTCCGGGCTTGGGACCAGCTCTAAGACTGCACTGGCATGTGCATCCCCAGTGGCTGGGGAAACCTCCAGTATATCTAAGCAGTAAAGCTTATTAAACGTGGGAGGCAGAATTGTTTTAGAAATTAGCTTATTGCTCCATGAACTAGCAATACAAAACTTAAATCATGATGACTTCGCGAGATAGATGGTATTACTGTTTGCATATACCTGCACCATCATTTCCCGAAAGGACTTATAGTGCAACAATGTTTGCAAACATCAGTTAACATTGGTAACACCAACACTTGACAATGTAAAATGTTAACAAAAAAATCTAAACAAAGAACTGTTTTAATTAAATGTATTTTTACTGGATTCTTATTCAATTTGATGGTTTCACTGTTTTTATGGTGTGTGTTATGTTTATGTAATTGTGTTTCTGCTGTCTTATAATCTTTGTGAAACTTTTTCTGCTGCTCATCTTGGCCAGAACTCTCTTGAAAAAGGGGTTATTAATCTAAATGGGACTTTCCTGGTAAAATATAGGTTAAATTAAAAAAAAAGAAGAGAACTGCCATGTGGCCTGCCTTACCTCTTTGCGTTTCTGCAAAAGCAGCTCCAGCCTGTCATTGGCCCTTTTGGCTACAATTTTGTTCCTCTCTGCTTCATACTGGCGCTGAGTATTGTCCATGTTGATGCTCAGGTTTAGAGCTACATTCACCAGAGCTGTCATCAGCTTCATGGCTGTCAGAAAACACAACAAAAAATAACAGAATAAATTCCCCAAACAATATCTTTTAATCCAGTGTTACCCGTCAAGAACTCGGATCAGTAGATCAGAGTGAACTACTTTACTCACTGTGTTCCAATTTCCCCAGATGCTTCAAAACAGTAAACTACAACCTTGTTTTCAGCCAAATATTTTGTAATTAAAGCTGTTTTTATAATGTGTCTTTAATGTGAACTATAAAATATAATACAACAGCTCTGCTGCTACAAGACAAACCCACAGAAAAATTCCCTCTCAAGAATAAGAACAGAGTGCTTAAAATGTGACACTAAAATTAAAAATCAAGTGCAAAACCCTTCCCATGTAGCCGTGCCCCCAGAGCCCACCTCATCTGTGCCCTTATGAGACACTGGTTATTGCAATTCAGCACTGACATCCAAACCCATCCACACACTTTACCTGCCAGTGTTGAGGTGTGTCTGAAGGCTCGGACTTGGGAGTCCGATAGTCCAGTGAGTAGCGAGATGACCGTGTCCATCATGTACTCATCATAGATGATACTGTATTGACACTGGCGCACTAACACGGCAATGAATTCACAAAAGCTTGATTTGAACTTCTTCCACTGGGGGCCTGCTATGGTTAGAGGGTAGTCACCACTGTCCTATAGGGACCACAGAGGAAATCAGAAGAGATCGGAAGAGCACC
>OMOW01068769.1:2027-12190 GCA_900312555.1 Lamprogrammus exutus
AAATCATTCCTCTTTAATCTCTATTTTAGCAAAGAGATCATTAGTCCTGTCACCAGAGGGCAGCACTGACCTTTTGTTCACACTCTAGTGACAGGACTAATGATTTCTTTGCTAAAATAGAGATTAAAGAGGAATGATTTCCCTCTAATTTACATTTAGCTACTCACAATCTCATCAGTGTCAAGTCAGTGTCTCCTGATGTACAGATGTTGTGTATGTATTTGGCCATGTGTTGAGTGCGAAAGTACAGCCACAAGTGAGTTTTAGGACATGGTGGGGGTAAAATTGCTCATGCACAGCAACAAGCCCCTCTGCAACCATGTTTGTTGTGGAGATGATGGGAACACTGAAGACCACTCAGGGTGTTACAGGAAGAAAACCCTTTGAATTCTGGGAAAGTTAGGTTCCAGGTTTTACAGTGGACTTGAAGAGAAAGTTTAAGCTTTTTATGACTTAATGGTACAAGAATTAGACTATTTAATTTGGTCCACATCATTTCTGCCACCCCAAGTAAAACTAGAAAATAAGAAATTAGATCTACAGATGATTTACAGAGAATGTGGAATAGATGATGTCACTGAAAATGACTCGCAAGACACAGTGTGCTGTGTTCTCATCATAATAAATGAAATGACCATTTAACTATACACCTAAATGATAAACAGCCAAAGTAGTTGTGATCACTTTTGTCATTTTGTGTGTGCTACATATGCATTCAGGAACATGTAGAATTTATCCTGTGCTTCTATTTTCTGTGTGTGTGCATGGAGGGTAGGCATGTTTGTATAGTGGGGAGTGAAAACTTTTATCAATGTGGGTCTGCAGAGGCTTTTTCGCTGTGACACCCTCCTTCCCCCTTCTTTACTCTCACCTCACCCTGTCATTCATGCTGCAGGTTGCTTGAAAAATCACAAACAGAGGCCCCTTGGTGCCTCCAGCACATACAGTGAATTTTAATATGTGTGCTGCCTCACTCCTAGTGAGAAAGTGAGCACTGTGTTTTAAGATGGGTTATGACCTACTCAAACACAGATATCTGACTGGTATGCAGACTCACAGAGTTTGTTGTGTGTCCAGACATGAAGCCCAGAGCAGACAAGTTTCCAATCGCTTGGCATACTTGGCTTGATTAATGACAACCCAGGAAGCTCAGTAAGCGGATGAGAGATCTGGTTCATCTGTTCCATTAGACTGTGAGTTAAATCAAATTAAAACAGTCTCCCACACGCCGCGATGACCACATCGTTTCCTTTAGTCAGCCTAGAATAAACAGAAGTGACTGACTCATCTGACTCTTAGCACCAGTCTGAACTGCATTAAATCTAAATGACCCTTTTCATACCCTTTACTTTAGGGATCTGAGTTCCTTTAGTGAGAGACTAAGGAGATCTTTTGTTCCAGTTGCAGGCTATTCCATGCTCAGGGTTTTTGATCATCCTAAATAGCGTTTAATTATTTCTATCTCAGGTTTTTGTAATGGTCATTTCGTTTTAGACATTGTGGTCTACAGCTGTGTTAGTGTGTTTTTATGAGTTGTATTGTATACAAAGTACCTGTCCTGTAGTCAGTCAGAGGGCAGTCTCTAGCCAATCTAACAATGTCAGGCGTCATAACATCTGTCACAGATCATTGACATCATTCTATGACGTCACATATTTGTTCAAGCACTTCATTGCATCAATAACACTTAAACAGACTGAAGTTCTGAAAACTCCTTTGAGTAAGGTGGCTCCATTATATCAAATGTAAATATGTTAGATGTATTGTGCATCATTTTATTCACATTTCAATGTGATTCACTCAAATATCTTTACAAACTTTGCGGTCGTCATAATTTGAAATAAGGTTCAGAGTGTGAACACGGCTCAGCTAACAGACCTACAAGTGGGTGCAGCAGGGTCGAGGTGCTGCATAAGATATCTGTTTTTAAGGAGTTTTTAAGCAAACAGCAGCTTTGCAAAGTTAACTGAAACCAGGCCAGTGTGTGAAGGCTGAGGCCTCTCTCTCTATCTGCAGGGACGGGCAGTTGGAGTTGGAGAGCACTTTGCCTCTGGGACTGTTTGCCAGCTGCCTCACTCCACCTCCACCCCACTTTCTAGAGTGCAGCTCAGCCTTGTGCTATCTGTGTCCACTGAAGCAGCCTCGGCTCCCTGGGGCCCGGGGCTCCAATCACAGATGCAGGCTACCCTCTCACAGCTCTCAGCTCCCCTTACCGGGGCTCACTTTCTGGCTGTCTCCTCTCTGCCTGCCTTGCAATTGTAGAGGTTGGCTTGTACTCCAAGCGGGCCCACAGCTGTTGCTCCACCCATCTCACTCGTCAGGATTAAGGCTGCAGCGACGCTGAAACTCTTGGCCATACTCATGGATCCATTTGTTGGCCACTAGAATGAACAACAAGATGAAAATTGTGTTCATGTAATAGAAAAAAAGGCTTATTCTTGTCCTTCCTCATAAACATTTGGATAATTAAGTTGATTGATAAGTTATGAGCTGGGCAGACATAAAAGTGAGCAATGGTCATGTTTGTGTATATATGACATACCAACTTAAGCTCGATGATTAGAACTTCCAGGGGTACCAAAAAGTCTCTGTGTTGTACCGACGGACAAACTAGGGGAGCATCCAGTGAGTCTGTAGCTGTTCAGCACCTAGCCTACTGATTTGCCCTCTCAGATTTTCACCTCTTCCCAAACATGAAAAAGCTTTTTGGCTGGAATCAGGTTTTGCCTGAGATAATGATGTTATATGAGCTGAGGGGGACTGTTAGGACAACTAAGAGACCTCTGTGAAAACATTTTTGGCAAAAGTTTGTCAAGTTTGACGGAAATCATGTATGAAAAACACTTGCAACACAATCTTTCTTTGCTAGGCCCAGACCGTATCAATCAACAATATTTTCTTTTCCCCCTCCTGTGTGTTATTTTTGTCTGTTAGGCACTGTTTCTTACTTAGTTACTGTTATTATTTCTTCCATTTTCTTTCTCTTGCAAATTTCCCTGTTGTGGGACAAATAAAGCATTATCTCTTATCTTATTTTTTGTAGGCATATTTGACTTTTTAGAGAAGCGCTCTATAAATAAAATGTATTAGAATTTATTATTGTGTCTGAAAACACATTTGTGGGGTGCAACCTTTCCATCAGTCTCTGGTAATAATGAATATGGCTGCATGAAACTACAGAGACAGCAAATATTTCTACAGCTGCACTCAGATGATTATTACATTCCCGAAAGGAGAAACTGGATTCCTGATACATGAAGGCTTTAAATTGTCTGGAATGGGGGCCAACCAGCAGTTTATGCTTATCGTCCAAGATGAGCACTGACTGTCTGAACTGAACTCTGTAATGTCTCTAAATGTATCTCTGTAATGCAGCACAGATGTGCCCTAGGTCTCATACAGTAACTCCTGTACAACATGAATGTTCAAACACCGGACAACTTTTGTGAGAAGCAGACCACGACAATGATGCAAAAAGGATCCATGTGTTCAAAAGCGTCAACATGTGGTCTGAAGAATTGCGGTAACTTGTTGTATATCCATATTCATGTCACTTATTGGCCAATGTTGGCAGCAGCATCACATTTCTGGGATGTGTGTGTACTATGAATCCAATAGCTCTTACCCCATTTGTCGCCAATAAGTACAGGACAGCCAGCATGCAGAGTGTCTCCATCTCCTTGGCCATTTCTATGGAGATTCCACCAGAAGATAGCAGCTCTCTGCGAAGACAAGGAAAAACAATGTTGGATGCGTTGAAGTTGTGTGGTCTAGACCTCACACACAGAGCTGTGAACCACGCTGTGATATTGCAGACACAGCCAAGAAAAGTGTGTTTCTGCAGTTATTTTATTATTTTCAATTTTTTGTTATTAGAACTCATACAACAGAAGTCATACAATTAGTTCACTTCTATCCAGTCTTTTTTGTTATTTTATTGGGACTCGTGCACTTATTGTACTGGTCACTTTGTATGTGTATCAGGATGATAGGTGAAATGAAGGCTAAGGTGAAAGGCTAAACCTCAGGGATGGTGCGGTAACTCTTCCAAAATAGCTCATTTATCAACCCAAAACAACTGCAACCTCTACTCAGACTCAACCACACAATAGCTCTGTTGTTAGGAGAAGTCTTATGGCCGTCACTGGTTTGATCTGACCTTTCAGGAGTTTGACAGCTGCGCCACAGAATGCGAGCGAGGGTTAGGGCCAAAATGACATGGAAAGAAGAAAGTTTTCTTTGAGCACATCTTAGACCTTAGCAGAGCATTTACCTCCATAACGGGAACACTGAAGTTGGCGTAGATGAACGCCGTGGAGCCACCTGCCTCTACAGAGCTGAGCTGTGGAAAAATGGCATTCTTTCAGAGTTGTGTCTTGTGTTTATGCACTTGATGTTATGAAAAGACACTGAAGTCACTGTCTGCTGTATCCTTTTCAATGGTTCACAAAGTGACTCTGCAGTGTTTTCTTTAGTGCTGGTTTAATGACGCCAGCTAAACGATTTGACTTATGTTTTGGAAGAAAATAAGAAAACGAAAATGAAAAGAGATAAAATTGTCAGAATAAGAAGAATTATAAAGCAAGAGTTCAAAGTAAACTGTATAAAGTAGTACATAGTTTAAAGATGACACAAATGCAAGCAGCCTGGGCCCTTCAGACAGGTTGTTCCAAAGTCTAGCAGCACTGATGGCAAAAGGCCTGACCTTTTGTTTTTTAATCTAGACTTTGGAACAGCCAACAGGAAACTTTGGCACCCATCTGGATCACACTCACAGGGTCATAAGGTGGTTAGAATAACAACAATTCACTTACATATATCATAAAAGTCGCCACTCGATTCCCAGATTTCAGCTTGAACACAGGACTTGAAGGTGACTGTTGAAATGTAAGCAGTCATTAGCAGTTTCACCATCGTCAGACACGTGAGCACATACAGAAACCAAGTGTTAAGACGCATAGGTGAATCAACTTACTGTAGCGTGATCAAAATGAGGTTCATAATGGCCACCGATCCCATAATTCACCACTTGCAGGTACTCGCCATATGGATGCTCTACATTTAGACACGTGAGCATGGAGATCCTCTGGTCTAGCTTCCCAATAATGGAGTGTGCTGCACCCTTAAGCCAGGCACTAAAAATACAGAAGGCACATAATCAAAAGCAGATATGTGGCTCCAGCATTCTTTGGCTGTGTATTTATTAGTGCTTTAAATGTGGTTGAACCGCAACAGAAGAGGAGCCAGATCTGAACCAACATGAAATAGATAAGCATTATGATAAATAAGGGGGCTCCTGTCGTACCTCTTGCTGATGCGATAGTCTGCCGTTGCTTGTTTATCTCCTGCTGCCACCACAGATCTTCTCAACTTTCGAAAGACACAAAACAATATTTTATTATGATTGGGATTGTCACAGCAGCCAAGTTTTGACGTCCAGCTGCACGTCCTGACAGAAAAAAAAAAACTGGGGACAGATAAGAAAAAATTGTGGACGTGGACTGAGACATTGGCAAGAACTTGGTTTCTAAAACTGCCATGATGACAGACTTCCATTACTCTTCCAAGCTTGTCCGCAGTCTTGGAGAGAAGAGGGAAAGTGCTTGATATGACAATCCTTCACAGCAAATCAAGACAAAGGAGGTAAAACATCTATTAGGATTTGCTGATTTAACCAAAGTGCAGATAACCCAGTTTACCACAGACATCAGTGTCAAGTTTAATCTCGTCTTATTCAACTGTGAAAGTGCAACTTAAAGTCTGAGCCAGTGATCCAGAAGTCCAGATGTTTTGGAAGGAAGCTGCCCTCTTTAAAACTGAGCCGCCATGACTGATTTGGACCGTAGAATTGTTACTCTGCCCCTCCCCACCGCAGACATGTTTATGAATTTGCAATGGGCACATATACTATTACAATGTTCTATGAATGAAAGAGCAGATTTTTATGATTAATTATGAGCATTTAAAGGGTGCTGAAATACAAAATACATTTTAAAAGCAAATATTTCATTCATTCCAAAGACATCTTACACAATGAATTACATAGCGATTAACTATTCAAAACAGCAGGCCGGCGCCCCAGATGCCCTGTGAGACACAGAGGCCCTGGGATCCAGCAGGAACAAAGTGTAAACCAGATATAGTTCAACCACTGCCCCTCACTGCTGTGAACTAATACTCTACTCTGGGCCTGTTTTCAATCAGCCCACAAGCTGACATAATGATGAAATAAGTACAGAATTTCCATCTGAGCAGGGGATGGAAAAGTCTTTGAACACTGCCAAAACCTCACAGAACCTATAGGGCATCTCTTGTACTGCCAAATATGCCTAAAGTCAGCTTATACTGTGAGTGATACTACACACAATGCACCCTTAGCTTTCAATTCACTGTGTGTGAAATACACAGAATGCTTTCAGAGAGATACTGAGGTCTGCTGATACAGCGGTGGACAGTAAGTTTACTAGCAGAGCCGCAGGTAATTTGGAGAGTTTGAGGCACTCGGCCAAGAGTTCATAGTAATGAATCCCTCATTCCTTAGTTTAAGCCATGCTAAACACTTGGAACCAGACCAACTCTGCTCCCATAGGCTCTTTGCAGGAGCTGAACATTATACGTAAACCCCGGCAGCCACAGAGCTCTGCAAAAATGCCCTGATTACTAAATAATATGCATTTATTTTTTATAATAATAAAAAAGATGTCAATCTTATATAACAATGTTGCAACTTGACTCCAAGCCCATTTCTTTTTCTAGTACAAAGCAAAAAATGATGCAAAGCTACTCAATGGCACAGATTGTTCCTAACCATGTGTAATCACATGCTGCCCTGCCTCCAAGCTGAACAAGCTCCAACAGAAACAATGATGGTGAATGTGCTGATGAGTTCTTGGATGCTTTAACTTCACACATTAGGTTCTTATTCCAGACATCATCTAGTATGTTTTTACCAGTGCATGCCTGGCTGTGGGACAACGTCCTATCTAAAAAGTAACATACAGAAAGGATAGACTGAAAGGAGGTTGGGATTTTAACAGATGTCTAATAGGTTTAATATTCATCCACTTTCAAAACTCTGTGGCAAGCTCTGCTAATGAGTTTGGTCTTTTGAAGAGCTACGAATGGAAAACAAAAATTGTTCGCACCACTGGACAGAGGTAGGTCCACTTTAGTACTGAGGGAACAGTAAATATGCCCATTTGACTGCACTACTTGTGAAACGACTGACAAATTTAAAATGCGATCCCACTTAATTTCACTCTAAAGTAAAGCAAACCTGGGCAGAGGTCCAGGGGAGCTGGATTGAAAGAGGAAAATTAAAGTGTGAGGGGAACCTTCCCAAAATAACAGTAATGAAGAGCACAGCCAAGACCAAAAGAGGGAAGTCACTGGTGTGGTGTTAATGGAAATAGAGTCTGTGCTAAAAATGAACAAGAACAACTATACAGGTACATTTTATGTGGACAAATAAAATGAAAGCAATATATCTTTTATCAATCAGTCATGAAACTATTTGGTTTGAAGAGACATACAGAAATTGGAATGACAGAATGGAATGGTGAAGACCTTCTGTTTTTTGTGATTCTGATGATTTAACATCTATTTGTCGAGAATCCTCTACAACACATGGGAATACAAAACCGGCACTTACGCCTGGCTGAGCGAGAGATTTGATGTCCTCCGCCTCTTGCTCAGAGATGAAATTGTGGTACAGGACCACGTATGGCTGCAAGCTCAGCACCTCGCGTCTTATTGGCCGCAGAAGCAGCCCGGGATTCCCATTGGTGAAATAGTCACAGAAGAGTCTGGGGTTTTCAAAATGCTTCGGCTGTTAGGAGAAACAGGCATCTGAAGTTCATTACCAAACCAAAACAAGACATGGTTTTCTTTTTTATCCAAAATCAATTCGTTTCAGCATTGTTCTCTGCCCAGATTCAATAATCACTGGATGAGATGTTATTATTCTTTGTGCGAGCACATTGCCTTGTAGTGGCACAAAGTTGGCACGTTGGGGGTATCAACTGGGCAGAGAGCTTAAAGGGAAATACCACCAGGAGACTTTAATGCGTTTTTATCTCAATAACTCTTAGATTAAGAATGAAACCAGATGAACTGATTCAAATCTTGGAGCCGCAATAATGAGGTATTTTTTTTATAACGCAACCACACCCAGAGAAATCAACCAAGAATCTCCTGACTGCCTCTTTGTACATTTGGTTCTCATCTAAGTTGCACTCCATAACATCACACACCCAGAGGAAGATCAAAACTATTCTCTCACTGCTGGCTATAACATACACACAGACATACAACAGAAAATGAACAACAGTTGAAAAGTGAGATTTCGTGGTATGCATCTATTTTTCTGCACACTATTAAGGGAGGAGACCTATTTTGCACATTTGGTAAGTGTTAAACACTGGGGGGAAACTCTGGTTGTCATATTGACTTATGCTGATTCATTCCAGATATTTTGCAACATGCATTTGCAAATGAGAATTGTGATGAATACCTGCGAGCCTTGGGTCTGGCAGAGTCTCTCATAAGTCTCCCTGGTCTTTAAATAAGTGGCACTGGGTCTCCTCAACCCATCACCTCTGTTTGATATGGATGGACCTTCAACCAGCAGCTTCTCGTACTTCTTGACATTCTGCAAAACTCTTCCATTCAATGGATCTTAGAAGAAACACATGTAGAGTATATGTACATGATGTAAATGTACAGGTTAACTGTAGAGAGGCGCATCATATATTGTTGTTGTAGGGTTTTAAATGCTGCTCATGCCTGATTAAGAGACTTAACTGAGAAGAATTACCGTGGTGCAGCAACTCCTGAGATAAGCTCAGAGCGTAAGAGACGTTTCCTGTCTGAAACAAGAAGACGAATTTAGAGCGATGCAATCTTTCACTTGTCTTAAAAAGTGTGCGTTTCCCACACACAGAATGAGTTATTCCATCTACCTTGAAATGAGAGAAGGCCAGGTGATCCAGAGCATCCTCTAAGCTCCCTTCATTCTCCGGGCTCCACTCGCCTCCTGCTCCCCTGAAGAGGCGAACCGACTCCTCCAGCCACTGCACCGAGTGGTAATAATCCTCCTGCTCATAGGCCACCTGTATAAAACAACCAGTCTACATTTGAGTTTACTTCTGTTATGAAATTTAAATATAAACTTGATCATGCGGCCTGTACCTGTGTGCCCTTTACCTTCATGCATGTATTGTGTGACTTGGTGTTTTTGTAGATGCAAAGGAAAAAAACAGAGCAGGAGCTTGACTACCAGCAGGCTGGAGAAGGTTGATTTATCAGTATAGTAGATGTTTTCTTTGCCACTGGACTGTGGGTTTGGATGACTGAAGATAAGTACAGTGAGTGCACATTTACTCGCCTTTGTGTTTACACGTAAAATTATACAGCCACACACACACACACACACACACACACACACACATCAGAGCCAAATCAGGTGAGTAGCCTGGATGTTGAACTAGTCCAAATCCACAACCATGGTTAGCAGCCAGCTCGTACATAATCACTGCATGTTGTTTGTTCATCATGAACTCACAGATCTTTGTGTGCCTCTGGATCTCAGAAGTTCTAGTGGGTTTAATTTGCAAAACACCAAAGGAATTATATTACTTCCAAAGAAAATACCACAATCTTGCATGGCAGGCTCAGAACTTATCAATCAGAGCTAATTATGAATACGAGTACTTTTTTGAGTTAATTGTCATATACTTTTATTTTTTTTAACTAGTGATTAGTCTCGCTGTATCTTTAATGTGGCACAAACGAAATAAACTACTTCCCTATTCAAATAAATTCACTGATGAAATCACTGATTTCCCCCCTCCAGTACTTTGTAGTACTGAAGCGTTTCAATCAGTGCCAGAATTTATTTTTTGATACTCATCTCTTCATCTCTCCTACTCTTTAATAGAAATTAGTTTGTTCCATTTGGTCAGGTGCAAACCCCCATGGACCTCTTGGGACCAGGGGGGTCACTGGGCTACAACACCCATCGCAGATGTTCCCCTGAATCACATCAAACAACACCTCCAGACATCTCCAACAAATATCCCAGTGTCCTGCCACACACCCCTCCGCTCCCCTCCCCTCACACCCCCTTCTACCTTCATTTCCCTCCGCACACACACACACACCCC
>OMOW01068835.1:0-10204 GCA_900312555.1 Lamprogrammus exutus
GTGTGGCTGAGTGTTCAAAGGCAGGAATGTCACAACAAAGTGAAGAAATGGCCTCGTTTGTTCTAACAGGAAGTGAGGACGTTTGACCGGGCAGACCAACAATCTCACAACACAGCTGGAATGATTCCCAAAGACGCTAAGGCACCCAGAACTTATGTTAGACGCACAAAATGTAGAGCAGCTATCACACAAACTGGCTGCTGTCCATTGGACCCCGGACCCTCAGGGGCCCCAACCGTTTATTTAAGGTAATCTGATCAAATAATTGAATCTAACTGAACTAAAAACAGACGCATCACCTTCGTCTCCATCATGTAGGGGGGCCCGGTGTCAAAGGGTCTCAAGCTCCCTGTCATGTTCCTGTAATCCTTGACTTTGTGTTACACAGTCTGACTAAACAAACTGCATTTAAACTAATGATCAAAGAATAACTGACACCACCACACACAGCTTTCTCTCCAGAAATGTTTCTGCAAATTGGGCGACTGAGGTGTGTGTGTGTGTGTGTGTGTCAATGCAAGCCAGAGCCGGACATTTTGATTCCGGATCGAGAACCTAAACCGAACCTAAATGTGAAGGAAGCGGCCCCGGTACATGTTAGTATCAAAACTCTAAGTACATTTCGAGAATCCTCAACAGAATTTGGGGATTGCACAGCGTTTATCTGAAGAGAGGATTATAGAGGCAGATACGAGGATTATCTATGGCAGAAAATTGCTGCCATGATGATTAAAAAACATCTTTCTTGTTCTAACGAGATCCTCTTCATGTTATGACACATTAGTCTCCTTATTACTGCATACCAAATTAATATGTTTGTGACGGGAACTGCATATTTGTTTAATCATCGCGGCACCAATACACGGCTGTAATGATCAATCTCTCGTACTCAAAAGAAGATTGGTATTAGCCTCGAAATCAGTGGGACTCGACATCATACATACTACAAATA
Organism: Lamprogrammus exutus; assembly: GCA_900312555.1. Lineage (NCBI taxonomy): Eukaryota > Metazoa > Chordata > Actinopteri > Ophidiiformes > Ophidiidae > Lamprogrammus > Lamprogrammus exutus. The sequence continues at coordinate 953 of OMOW01068835.1, forward strand.
TATTATTATCAAAGACATATGTGATGTACAGGAAGTGCGGTAATTTAACAATTTTTGGGGTTTGTGAGGCCTCCAGCGTGTCTAAGCAATTTCTGTTCCTGCCTCAGCTGAAGCTTCTTAATTCCCCGTCCCTAACAGGAAACAGAAAATACTTCTTCATCTTTTTAACGCGTTATCTGTCACCAAAAACAAAAAGCGTAACCTTGACGCGCAGCCGGCGACGCCTGCAGGTTTCACGCGAGCCCTGCGGGGTCGTTCAGCAGAAGACAACAGGCAACAGTGCTGCTTTAAGCTTCAAGGTTACTCAGCTGAGATATCAGAGGGGCCCTGAACGTCTCGGGTTTAACCTCCAAATGTTTCAGCTGAGGCCTTTCGTTTCTGTGTGTGCGAGGAGGTTAGACTGATAGCTTTCATTTTGTTTAAGGAGACACACAGAAATGTAAATCGTCGCGAGGAAACCTTGAACATCGCTCACTTCACATTAAATGCAAAGCTCGTAGATTTAAACAGCAAGTTAAACTGATTTATTTACGTGTTCATTTATGAAGGCTCTGGTAATTAAAGGCTTTTGTTTTTGTCTTATACAGACTTAATCATGCAAAAAGACTTCAGCATTAAAAACCAAGAGCGTCCTCATAAACACTTCAAATGTGAGCTGGGGGTCGGGCAGATTTCATGGAAAGTCGTCTCTTCTGCCTGCTTTCCATTATCTTCCAATTCATTTTACGACTATTAAGTCATTTTACTGTTGCTGAGTCATAAAAATCGCTTCCAATACTGAAATAACACCATTTTTTTCTTGATTCTTCTCTGCCGTTCCACAAATTCCTCAAACGGTGAAAAACGTCATCACGCTGTCGGCGCCGTTTTGTTTTGTTTGAGGAAAGCGTCGGTGTTGAGGAGTCAGAGTCTCATTTCAGGAGGTACTGGAAAACAAACTCACATCAATGCTTCCTCTTTGCTCTCGTTAAGGAGAGACGTAAGGTTATTGTAAGGACTCTTTGGCTGGCAGACGCACAGGTCGGCATCACGTGAGGGCGGCCCAAAGCTCCACCAACCACTGGTTCCTTAATGGACGCAAGTCGGCACCTCCATGTGAAGCCAGCTGTATTTAGCCTGACAGGCAGAGGGGGTGGGGTGGGGGGGTTTGTTACTCGCTTCAGTACCTGAGCGGCTCTTTGAAGTGTCGAGGCAAAACAACATCAAATCAAAAGATAAAAAGGAATCCTATGGGGGTTTGGATTTCAACTGTGCGATGGACTAAACTGGGCAAAATGTCTGAAAGTTCTCGTATCATCTGAACCGGGGCCATTTTAGGACATCTCGCTCTCAGTTTGGGCTGCACCAAATTGCACCAAAAACTGGGATTATTTTCTTGTATGATCTCTTTATGCAAAACACGCTGCATTTTGGAGCGACAGTCTTCCTCGCGAGTCCGCAGCCGCAACACCACTACAACAACACACAATTATATATTTAAATCAATCACAGCTTCTTACTATTCGGTAACCACATGTCGCCAAACTGCGATTTCGATTTGAATTTGATTAATTGTGCAGCCCCTCTCTCATCAGTCAAAGCTGGACTTTGTAAGGCTCAAAGGTACTTAGGTGTGTATAGCATAGCAACGTAACACTAAGATTGCATGATATGTTGCTATGCTGGAGGAATAAATTGAGCCCTGCAGTATGAATGGAGAACACTGGCAAATGAAAAGTCGCTCACGGTCCCTGAAGGATGAATTCAAATTTTCATCAGAGGAGCGTACGTAACGCCTCACGTATGGGACGCCAGATGTAACACAGAGGATTTCGTACATGAAATGAGTTCTGTGAAATGTATATTTTCATGGCGAAACCATTTAACACCTTCATGTTAGTTGTTCCTTAGTCAGTTTTGTCCACAAAATGACATGGAGCCATTTCATCAACGAAATGACAAAACCATTTCACAAATATGACCTCCTGTGTTAATATTCAACATGCTGGTGACGTTAAATCAACAAATTAGGATTCATCCCCTGGGGCCCATTAATATCTGTGCAAATTAGTGCTGGAGCCACATCACAAACATGACTGCAAACAATATGGACGAATGTGAAAGGATGAAACACTGTTACTTAACCTGGTGTCTCCTGATGTACACACATCTAGAGTAATGGTAATCTTAAGAGACACTTTAAACGGATCTATTCATAGGTTGATTAATGGAGGCTTTAGCAATTAAGGGATTTCTGGTGGCTTTTGCACTGGTTTATATGGTTGTTAATGTGGAAAAAGAACCAATAATCTCTTTTAAATTACCTGAGACTGTACTCATGCAATCTGATAATTAAAAGGCACTCAGATTCTTTTTGTAAACTAAATTAAAAGGTGCTCAATATCAAAAGCAAAACTGTTCAGAAAGTAGATCTGACGTTAGGCTGATTGGAAGCCAAACTGCGTTTCATGAGCTTCTTTACGTTTCCCGCTCTTTCATCAGCTGCAACAAGGCATTACTGATTTCCAAACCAAATCGTCCAGCTGTGCAGCTATGGTAATCTCTAAACATCCCGGTTTCCCACGCTGAGCTCATTCCTCAGACAGAAAAACAATAGCTCCTCACCAGATGACTCCTCACTGTCCTCCTCCTCCTCCCTGCACTCTCAGATTGGTATAATTTGCAACAGCTGGCCACTCCAGTAGGGAAAAAATGACATGTTCTTTTATGGAGGTTGGGAAAGCCTAGGAGGAACATGACGAGCACCTCGGGGGCCAGAGAAACAGCCCGCCTGGTTTTCCCACACTGAAGACTCTGGGACAGACAAACCTCTTCCTGTCTGCTGGCCAGAGCAGATTTGGCTAAAGCCACCCTGCATATCACAGGAATGACAGGCGAAAACACTTTGGCAGCGCTTCTCCAAATTCACGCAGAGCAACGCAGCCAAGTGTTGAGCAACGAGCATGAACGTTTGACAGATTAGCTACCAGCGAACAGATGTGTCCACTCGGAAAGAAATAAACGCACCTAATTTGAACCAGAAGCTACAATGAAAACAGATTTGTGTTCTGGCGGGGTTCTGTGTCAAGTTCAGCTGAGGACTAAAACACCTCAAACTAAACTAACACTACAACGCCACCGTTCAAGTATTCCATTAATCAATATTTTCATTCTCACTCTACGCATTGCCTATTCTCCTCACTAAAACTCTGTTAAAAAAACCAACCTCTAAAAAGTTATGGAATTTAAAAATATGTTCCCCAAACCTGGAAAAGAATTCATAATATCAATTAATAAAATCAAATGAATATAAGTTAAATTGGAATATCTGAAATGTTTTCGGAAAGTTATAATATGCGGGATAACGATGATTATGATTGGCCTAAACTGCTTCCGTGTGATGCAGGACACTGACTGCATTATCCCTTACTTTAAACATCTCATTCAGTCTCACCAACAGTTCAAAAACAAATCAAATCTTTTTTTAAATCATATGAAATTGCCCACTGATCAATTTTATGTTAACCATTTTATCAATTCTCCAACATTGGCTCAGCACTCCTGACACACCTGGTCTACTGCATCGAAAACAAAAATTCCTCGATTAAAATGTTGCCATTTTTCCAGCATTTCTGCAACAGTGAAAACACAGATTACACAGCAGGACACGATAAGGCCACCGTGAGAGTTTAGTGCGAAAACGTGAGTTTCTGCCGTGGCCCGGGCAGATCCGGCTCTATCAAACCCACGGGGTTAATAAACAACACGGCATTGTTATCGGGCGGATTTGTGTGGAGCCTGCAGGTGCTGGGAGGGAGAGAAGGTCCAGCTGAGTTTATACGTTAGAGGCAGATATGGACGCTTAGACAAACGTATCGGTTTCCTGAACGTGAACTGGCTGGGAAAGCTCTGGCCCTCTGCAAGCGTTCCATCGGGGTCCTACACGTTCATTCAAGCCGGAGCCAGTCTCTGTCTGGCTGCAGAAACACACAAACATGCCATTTGGAAGCGTGAGCGTCTCTTTTCTCTTTTCCGCTTTGTGAGAAACACGGACAGATACGAGGTTATAATGATTATCAATTCCCTGAGAGCTCCTAGAATGTGGAAACCCCGCTCTGTGTTGCCTTCTGATCTTTAATATTGCAGGATGACAAAAGCAAATCTTATTCCATGACATCATTCAATGGAAACGCTGCCAAATCACATTTTAAGTAACTTGGTCGACTTTTTAAATATTCACCTACGTTTTGCTCAAAACTGGAAGGGAAACACAGCTAATCTTATTGGCTGTTACACCACGTGGAGAATGCTTAACGTTGGGCCGCCACCTTCTCTCATTTGTGGGGAATTTGGGCTGGACTTCCACAAACACTGCAGTGTGTGTACGGTTAAATACAGACAAACGAAGGGAGGCACATCTGTCCATCTGCAGGTTTCTTCTTCTTTGTGGGCCTTTCATGTCGCCCTCGGCCTGCTCTTCACTTCAGAGCAACAGAGTCGAGTTGGGACACGTCGCCTTCCTGCCACAACCAGACAGCCAGCAGCTCCAGAGATGAAAGCCATCGAAGTCCCAAACACAAACACAGACTAAAAGATCTTAACTTTACCCAACTAATACTGCAAAGTGTGACTATTTCCTGGGATTATAGCCAATAAAGGTCTTACATTTCCCTTAAATGTCCACGTTCCCCCAAAGATTTGGCATCTCTGGAATTCAATGACATCCACTACAATTTAAAACAAATAGGTTTGACAAAGCTCGGCCCGAAGACATTTCTAAAGCTAAAGACACGGGTGGAGTCAAGCAGAGTTTAAAGGTTAATCTATGACATCTAAGACATTCCTGCATCACGTGAAACCTCTTGACTCCGTTAGTGTGTTTCCATATGCACTTTCAAACTTTGATTAAACAGTGATTAAGGCAATAAATGTATTTTTTCAAACGTCATCTATACATCTTAATGCGAGTGAAATTGGCACAAATCAAACTACGCTAACTCCAAGTAACAGACCTGGAATATGCGATTGCCAATCGATTCGGGCACATTAACGTCTTAATCACGTACGCTGCCTTCACGTAAATTTCCTCAGACTCGCTTCATACTGCGATAACACAACACGTATACAGAGAACTGCAGACGCCCTACTGATTCCATGCATGTACGCGGCTTCATCGCATTTCTGCCTTTAACCATAGTAACGACAAATATTGAGTGCATGTAAACGTACTGATTGATTCTAAAATTCATGAGTCATGTTTGTTATTTCACTGGCCAATTATAGAATTTTGGATAAAATCTGGCCTGGGGAAATGTCTGGCTTCATTTTAAAGTCTTTTTAAGTCATATTTCATAGCTCCAACCATTGCTGATATATGGTGAAATGATGAGTGAATTTTAGAATCCATATGCCAAAAAGTGCCATGTGGGAACGTCTCAAATCTGCAAGACTATACTGGTGTCTTTACAGACTCATTTTGTTTGCAACAAGTTCTGGTCGCACGATATGACTTTCATATCGTACATACACATACACGACTTTCATTTAAATCCTGCACACCAGCATCAAACACTGCTTCAGAGCTCTCACAGCCTCTTGAGGATTCTGACTGAGTCATTTCCTGTGTGTATTTCCCAGGACAGTAACAGATTTTCCCAGCCGTGTTTAATTCGTACAAACAAGATGAGAAACACAAGTGAGGACGGGATGCTCCGCTCCATTCTCACACATCTCCTGGTTTTACATAAAAATGTTACTTACTACACCTTTAACAGCTAAAGAATACATTAGCAGCGAGAGGCATTCCAGCCAGAACTAATCTTTCCCCGCTCAACGTGTTCTGAGATGTTCAGCACTGATTTTAGACGACCCGAGCGATGCAGTCACATTCCCACAGCCCAAGGCAGAGATCTGAGTCCAACACCCCGAGAGACAAACAAAAGACATCTGCAGCAGGACAAAGCCTTGGCACCGAGAAGAAAACACCTAACCAACAACAAAAATGCAGCCCGGAGGTGAAAAAAGCAGTGTGTGATTAAGACGCATTTCCATTTCAAAACGAGCTGCTGGGCCCACTGCAGCACTAATCAAACTTTACTACCTGAGGCTACAGAGATAGACTGCGGCGCTCCACCGAGCAGCATGACCAAACCACTCAGGAATGTCAAGCACTATTAAAAACAGTAGTGCTGGGAGGATAGAGTTAGACCGGCTTCAGAAATAGACAGGTATTTTTAAAAGGCTCAGCCTGTGCACAAGGAAAGCAAAAACCACCGCTACAGGGCTGCATGTATCCAAAAACCCAGTACGCAACATGTACACGGAACATGTACACGGAACATGTACACGGAACATGTACACGGAACATGTACACGGAACATGTACACGGAACATGTACACGGAACATGTACACGGAACATGTTTGTCTGGTTCACGGAAAGTTATCTGATATTTCTTGATTTGAATGATCATTTTGTTCATTTTATTGGCTGTATTTTTAATGAGGCTAGGTAATGTTCTGTGACTTAGGACAACATTAAAGGAGCCAAATTACACAAAACCGTTTTTTTTCCTGGCCCTTCTGCACATAAGACGGTCGTCCTCGTCTGTACCAAACCTGACAATGCGAAACGATAAAACCCTCTGCATACTGCAGGACGCTCGCCATTGTGAAAATATCGCTTCCAATTTGGAATTGGAGCGAATTATTGCATCACAATTCGCTAAAATCTACCTCAACTCGGCACTGTTTCGCAAGGGACCGTCTGCAAGTTACACTTATTGTCATGTTGTGTCTAAACATGTCTAAATATAAATCTTAATCTAACCTACAGCCTGCTTAGCACAACCAGCAATGAGGAAAAGCTGCCAGTAGAGCCAAATACTCCCACGGATGATTGGACGCCACATTACTGTCATTTTTAGACGGTCTCTTGTGGACAGTAGAAATTTAGAGACAACCAATCAGAGCTGTGGCTCATTTGCATACTGTCAACACCCACCTAAAGCAGCTGTTTCTCTAAAATGGCAGACCAAAGGGAACTATACTAACTTACTAGTATAGCGTAAAATATCTTTTAAAACATGTTTTTGTCTGAATACATTTATATATTCAGTATGGATATATTGTTTCTGTGACTACAGATTACTTTCATTGCTGATCATTCTGTTGATATGGAGAGATTTATCTACCTGTTATGTATACGTTTCCATCTGTAAGTCAGAAATTAAAATACCCATCACGAGTTCCTGGAGATTTTTGTCTGACCAGCAGTAAAGAAAACACAAAGGGATTAATTCTGCCATGATAAGACAACGAGAAAATGATTAAAAGCCAATTGACTCCTTAATGGTTTCAGCCCTCAACTCGACTGGTACCAAAACTCTGGCATCGGAAACAAAAGTCCTGCATGCAGGGTTTCATCTGACCTTAAGAGCGTCTGTGTTATTTCTGTTCTATGAGCAGCCAGTGCCGGGAATATAAGACACAACATGACTTTCCTCATGTCCCATATCACATGTGGACCGTGAGAGCAGCTGTCCTCGCAGAAGCACACAGTCCTGTCTGAGCTGAGGGGCCCTTCAAGAACAACTGAATCCACAGACGGGGGGTTTAGGGCCCATCAGGACACCAGGCTGTTAACTTAACACCCTGCACTGTTTGGCGAGGAAAAACCAAAGCCTGTCAGCGCGTGCGGTTGGTCGTCTCCTCCAGGCAAGCAAACAATGGAAATCACAACGTAGAGATTTTCTACTTGTTAGTGGAGGAAAAGCAGGACCTGTGGCATTACTACCTGAGGGCTGACCCTACAGTCAGGTCAGAAAATAGCTATACACCCCATCCCCCATATTCTTAACACACACACACACACCACCCCCAACAACGTAAACTATGTCTTCCATGTCAGGTTGTTGCAAGCAAAAACCCTTCAAGTCTGCCCAGTGATATCTGCCTTTACTGATTTCCAATCACTTCCTAAACATGCCGAGTATGAAACAAAATGCCCTTTTTCCTTGAGCTGTTTCCTGCGACCCCAACGTTTCCACCAATAGGTTAGGAGAGCAACAGGGTCTCACACAGAGTCACGCTGCCCTAACATCTACACAGCTTCAAGTGAGATGAGACTACATTGAAAAGGTCTAACAGTCTCCTGATTACATGCTGCTTGTCAGACTTACTACCATAAAAACACGAACTAGGATGTTTTATGAAACAAAACCACACAGTGTTTCATATTATGACACAGTTAATGTTGATTTATGGTCCGAAAGATTTGCAAACCAGCTCGGTTAAGTTTTAATCCTACTCAAACGTGTTGTTTTGGAGCATTTGGCGTGGGCAGAATTAAAGAGAAAGATCATTATAGGTGTTTCCGTGTACACAACGTTGTCAAGTGGCACGGAAACATTTGGGTTTGGAAAGGCAGAGAAAGGGACGTTTATCGGGGTTCGGCTCTCGAGAGGAGCTGGGGGTCAGAGGTCCTTACCGAGGTGCAGGGTGAGGTTGATGGAGTTGGGGTACTGGATGCCCGCCAGCATGGTCTGGCTCTGCCACCAGGTGGTATCCTGCTGGTTGTTGTAGTCGGTCAGGTAGACTGCGCTGTGGTGGTTGCGGGGGTCCCGGGCGTCGCAGATGTGGCAGGACTTGGTGACCCCGGTGGCGCCGGTCTGGACGCAGTATTCCTCCGGCGGAGAGCCGCAGGTGTTGGTCGCCACCACTGTTACGTTGAAAGCAGCGTTGACGAACTCGGGCATGCAGCGCTGCGGTCTGCCCTGCTCATCCACACACTCATCCATGGCTCCGCGGACACACACCGCCACGCAAGTCCATGCAATCAAAGCTCCGATCAAACGACGCATTTTCAGTCCGTTCAGACCCTCCTTCTCTCCCGCACGACCGAAATGACTCTTCACGCTCCAGTAAAACTTCCCCTGAAACTTCTCCAAACTTTGCGTTCACTATCGCTTATCGAGATTCCTGAGAAACACCATGAAGTGGGAACCATGCGGCGGGAAAGTTTACTTCCAAAGGACCGGAACACTTTTCCTCTCTGCAGGCCGCGTCCACAGCTTCTCCTCCCGCTCGTACTGATTTGTGCTTCGCTCGCTGCTCGGGCCTCAGCTCTTTGTGTCCACCGCCATGGAGAAACTCCAGCAGGAAAAGAAGCGAGTCACGACTACGCCAAGCGCGCTACTGCGCATGTCTGCGCCGCTCAGGACGCGCTCGCCACTCCGCTGCCGGCACCGCGCCGGCCCCCACGCCCCGCTGTGTCA
>OMOW01068926.1:1589-13361 GCA_900312555.1 Lamprogrammus exutus
CGGTGTAGCACCCCCAGTATTTCACCGTGCCGTACCTCCAGGACAGATGCCTCTTACTCCATTTATTCTGAGGGCTCAGGCTTCGTCTCCTGCGGCCAGGCGTCACCTCAGCGTCGGACACATCTGGCAGGGAACACCTGGGGGTCTTCATCAGGCCCATCGTGGCCTGGTCTGAAGAGGAGAGGACCACAGCTTCAAAAGGAGAACGCTAATGGATGGATGCTGCATATGCATGTACTCGTTCTGTATGTGGACATATATGCTTGTGCAGCAGGCGGACACAATGTGAAGACCACCTCTGCAATCTAATGCAAAAGCACACATCCGTCTCTGTACATACTATCTTTGTGCGGCTTATAATGTGATACAAATTAAACTTTGGTGATTTTTGAAGCTGTAATTCATGTTGTTTTTGGATTACATGACCTTCAACTGCAAGTTCTTCTAAATATGTTGCCCACATCCACCTAAAGTACTCTCAAACACGGTCCCACCCCTCCCCCCTCCCCCAAACACACACACACAGCCACATACCTAACACTCCGGTCTCCTTCAGCCCTCCGAACTTCTGCATGGCTTTGATGGCCTTGGTCAGGGCCTCCTTGGTCTGGAGCTGCCCAGTCACCGGGTCAGGGGGTGGGAGGTAGCCAAACTTACTCAGCCAGTCCTGTCGGGGGAGGAAACGGCAGACACGGAGATCAAGAGTCATTCCAAGCATTTCAGGGGCTTCGAGTGTTCCAAGCTGCAGAGAAGGTCTGACGCCTGTTTGTGTTTACTGTCTATGGATGCAAGTGCACAGTCAGGTCCTCTAAGTGCTCCTACTGATCTAAATTGACCCAAATCACTATTTCTAATTACCGTGATGGACTGGCGACCTGTCTGTGGCTCTATATCCCCGAACTGGGTTTGACAAAGCAATCAGCCCACAGCCCAGATCAGAAGTCCAGAATCTTTAACTGCTCAGACTGTAATTAAACGAGAGGAAAAGCACCAAATGTCCTGTGCCTTGTTGATTGCTTGATTGATTTGTATTCTGTTATGCACATACAGCGCCCAGCCTACGTGAGCTTGCAAGGCGGAGCCATGATGGTCAGGGGGCCCCCGTGGTACTTTAGTCATTTAAAAACAGATTTTCATGGTGTTTGAAATAAACACCCTCTGAATTATTTACTTGAAAGCACAACGTCTGCTTAGGGCCCCTAAAACGCTGGGGCCGGCTGTGGTTGTATTAAAAACATAAAAATGAGACTATGATGTCATGTTATAGATTTTTGGGGTCCAGTCTGGTGTGTGGGTGCACATTTTGTGAAGAACCTCTACGAAGATGAGTGAAAAGCTACACTTCCATGTGGAGTTTATCATCTTTAGCTCCAGTTAGACACTCTCTCCATTCTCTCTCTCTCACACACCCACACACACACACAGTACAGCTCGTTCTCTTGCTATTTCTCTGTCTTGCTGTTTCCACTCTCCTGTCGGGTGTGATCTTGGTGTTTACCCCTTGCTGTTACACTAAAGCTGCACTGTGAGAGGAACCTTTGAGTCTGCATCGCTGTGGCGTTATGGCATCTATACAGAGCAAAACGGTTCTATCTGAAATATCGGGAATGTTTACCATGTTTTGTGCTTAGTCGGTTTGTGTCACAGAAAATATCAATACATCATTTACTGAGTCTTAAAACTGCACTATTTTTCCTCTGTGGTATGCATAATATTGAAATTAGTCATAGAGATTTTGAAGAAACTTATTGCCATACCTATGTCGACGATGATGTACTAATTTTGACACAAAGACGGCATGAAATCACAGTATTACACGGTTGAGTATGTTTGAAATGGATACACACAGTCGAGCAAAATAGGAGCCAGTATGTCGTCTTGAATGAAATTTCCACAGTATTGCTAAAATTGTATCAACTATCTTAATCATTCACATGGATTACAGTGGACACGGCGATAATCTTGTGTTTACCTGTTTTCATCTCACACACATTTTGTAGTACGATCGTGCATTCCCGTCCTCGTGCCTTTATTCTCCAAACCAACTGCTGCACATGTGAGAGTGTGCAAATTAAGCATCTCATTTCACAAGGCAACAGCTTGTGAATACGCCGATAAAGCTCCCAAATCCTTTTGTTGGTTACATCTTGACAGTCTTCAACGTCCTTGGTTCTGATATTTGAGGATTTAACTGTTTGGCAATGATTCACAGATGCTTTATGTCGTCCTGCTCTTCTCACATCGAGTCAAATCGTAACAGTGCAGAGAGAGAGATTCTGATGAAGTTTTGTACATTTGTGTCCTCATAACTGATAAATATCACCTACGCACATCCTATCTTGGACAACAGGTCTACGGGTTCAATGTAGTCTGGATCCAGATAGTGATCCAGATCTGCTCTGACAGGGGTCACATTTATGGTGTCGCTGTTGGTTTGGCTCAGGATCGGGCCTGAATGAACTGGGATGACTGGGATGTGCAGTGAAATTTCAGGTCTGTAGAAGGAGCAGGAAAGCACATCTGACATGGATAGAATCAAGACTGAAGAAGATGAGTATAGAGATACTGTTTTGAATTTGCAGAATTGATCTGTATAAAAAACTCGATATTTTTGATACTTTAAGTGTATCACTGCAACTTCGTCTCCATTTACAACCAGCCAAACTCACTGCATTGATTAGGCTGGGTACATATGAAAGCTGGTTGACTACTGCTGTTTGTTTCTCTCTCTCTCTCGTAAAGCTTTATATCCAGTAAGACACGATAGGTTTCAATTTTAAGATTCTAAATGGGCTTTTGATCAGCTCTCATCAAAGGTGAGCGAGATCAATAGCAAGGCCTTCGTTTTTTTCATTGACAACACAGAGGAAATTCCATTAACTGAATGACTTAGCTCTTACCGAGCTCTCTGCTGAATTATATTTGTCTCTTCATACTTGGCCCCGCTCCCTGTGCTCAGTGTATGGAGGAAGTTCACAGGGAAATTGAATTGACCCAAAGCACCATCAGGGAAGATGACAAACAACAACAATTTCCTGAAGGACTTTCAAAATTTAATGTCAGGGCTACGTTGGACAAGTCGGCGTATTTTAAAAAGATAGTGTGGAGAACTGAGAGCAAGAACATTTATACGGTTTTACAATAATTCCCCTCTGACACTAGTTTCATTACAGTAATAATAATAATCTAATAAGAAATGTCTCATTTAGATAAATCTCTTTTTCAGGAGTGTCCTGGCCAAGACAGCGAGTAAGGCACTGAGCTCCAAACAAACAAGTCAATATGCATAATGCAACCTCAGGGAAATAAATAAGACTTGTAAAATGATATGTAAAATCAACAACCACATCAAATCTCACCCGACAAACAGCTTACAAATGTACCTAATCATATTCTCTCCATATCATAACATAATCCATAACATGTCATAACGCAACCCAGATCGTGTCCAGTGTCCATCCAGCAATCATTATATTGACTACAAACATTTGCGTCTTTTGATTTTAGGCTTTTTTCAGACGGTTCATGCTTAGACAGAAGCATACATAAAAGCCTTTAAAAAACAAAACAAATTCAGTGCGAACACTGAGAATTGCAAACAAAAGGCATTAAAAAAATTGCGTGTACAATGTGGGTGAATATGTGTACGTACATTGTGTGAATACGTGTGCACCCACTCACACACACACACACAGATCTTTAGACTTTAATCACAGTGTGTGGGACATAATGTTCTTGTTCCTTGTAAGTAATGGTCGATGAGCGATGGTTTACGCAACATCAATTCATAAAGTCAGTGCATCACCGCTTACGGAGGCAGCAACTGACACGACACCAAACAGCAGCATCGGTTATGGAAAAAAGCTGGGGGAGAAAAAGTCTGCTGAACCAGTTAGAAACATGCTGAACTGTGGGAAATGACATAAAAGGGAAGTTCCTGTTTGGGCTCTTTAAAAAGCCTGCGTCGGATTTTTCTTCTCCAGTTCAAAAACACAAGGAAAGGCTTAGGAATTACACAACAAGGGGAACAATAACTCTAGCACGCTGTTGAACACGGCTAAATATTTCACACTGTTACAGCCATTACACAGAGACAGCTCAAAGAAATACTGGCAATAAAGAGGAAGAAAGCAGCGGGAAACGGACCGCTTAAATAATTTACATGCGTCTCAAACTCAATAGAAAGCGTTCTTTGAGAGAGAAAGATGTGTATTTTAGCGGAAAACAGAATTTATACATGATTGAGACTCATCTCTAATCACTCATTATGATACACAGTTATGCACGCTCTATTGCATGCTGACACACAGACACAAATTATGTCTAACATTCGTGAATTTCCATACTGTGCCCCAAACAAGAAGCGTTCCAAAGCCTTTGATACACTGGTCAATTATCACAGCAATATTTTGATTGCTGGGCCGTGTTCTGCATCAAGTCAGGACTGTAAATGTATTCTACTGCCTCGTGCCAGGTGTAAAGCTGAACGAAGGTGGCGAAGGGAAAAGGCTCAAGGAAGTCAAATGCTGCTCCAAGCAGTAAAAAGGGTAAAAGTTGGTTTATTGCATCTTTATTTCCATTTATTCAGGAAGCTGGGCATATGTCAGAGACAGAGAAGGGAAAACAAAGAAAGATCACCTGTCTTAAAAATAAACAAGACTTTAAGAAAAAAAAAGTTATTCTTAGAATTTATTAGAAGTCAAAAGTCTCCACAGTCCTCTGAGAGGTACATCGTCTTGAGGCAGACTGACTTGAGGTCGAGCCTTTAATTAGGCAGTTTTATATGAGTTACTTTGAGGGAAAGTTGCTACAAAGGTAAAGTAGTCAGGAGTTTTAACAGCTACACAGTGAAAAACAGAGGTAGAGAAGTAAAACCTCACTTTAAAGACACCAAAGACAAGATTTACACACAGGAAAGCAGAGGGCACATTTGCGCTCGGCTTTTCATTCAATTTGCGCTCACAATCTGCATGTAATTAGTGTCTGATACCATAAAGCAGGAGCAAATTACGCAATCAGCGACAGCCTTCTAGCCGCATTCTGTGATTGAAGGAAAACTTAAAAGGCTTAGCTCAGCCGTGGGATTTGAAGCTCAGAAAACAAATTAAAGTGTAGTGATGAAATAGAAATGTTCATTAAATGAAATAATGACATTCCAAAACATTTACTTGGACTGCACCGTGGCTCCACCTGAGAAAATCTGAATTTAGTTCGAAACATCAATGAAATCTTTCTTAATATGTGATTTTCTGTATTTGCAGACAGCCTCCTGTCTCCTCCGATACACATGGAGGACATTGGATTAACATCAAAATATAGCTAATAGAAAAAATAAATGAGGAATCGACTTCATGTCCAACTCAGGCTTCAGATCAATATGCCTACTTGCAGCTCAGACGGCCATCCTCAGATCATCTGTTCTGGTCCGACCTGTCCTGATATCATTCAGTATTTGACTCGTGTGTTCAATCCCGCCCAACTGAATTGACAACTTTAACTGCGCTGAATATGTCAAGCGCAAACATTTGCTTTCGCTGTGCCATTTCGTTTGAAGACCAACTCCAATATGAATGTATGTCCAGTGATTCAAGGACATCAATCAAGAACCCACTAAGTATGTGCGAGTGTTATAGTATATACAGCAGATTCTATCTTTAAGTCAAGTTTTGCTTCTTGTTGGACTCGTGTGTACGCAAGATGGCCACAATCTGTATGCTGCGTTCGTCTCAGACATTGGTTGCGTGTGGCCTGTGGAACATTTGCAAGTTTCAATACCTCCAAAAATCGTCGCGGTGGCAATGTCAACGTTTGTCACGTTGGCGGTGCAGCAAGTGACAAGCAGCAAAATGGTTGAACGTTTCTAGGAGAAGCAAACCGAGCACAGTGGCGATTTGTTTAATGGCCTCACATCTCCGTCTCTGTTGTCATCACTGACGTTGTTTCTTTCGCCAAACACGATTAAATGTGAGCCGTGTCAATTGTCCATATCTTTGTTTACAGCACTTAATCCTCCAGGTTGACATAAAATACGCCAACAAGTGTGTGAGAAACACTGCTCACGAATATAAACGTACGTGTAGTTTAACACTCAAAATTTGCCTCATGGTTGATTTTTCTTTACCTCAGTTTGGTTTGTTTGATTGAAGAACAACATTAAACAGAATAGCATCATTCATATCAATGGGGCCATGTGAGAAGGGGATCACTCCTGAAACAACCGGATAGATGATAGCGGCATGTACACCAAATCCTCAGTTCCATTCAGTTTCTCCTGCTCGGTGCCATGGTTACGCCTGTCTCTTTGAACACCACTGTAGTTTTGGTTTTGAAGCCGCATGAACATCTTCACATCATCCTGAAGCTTGATGAGCTGGGATCCATATTTGATCTCAAAAGTCTTCTCATATCTGTACATCAGAAAAGGAATTACTGGCTTCAAAGTGCAATTTGTACTCACAAGATAGTTTGTCCTTATGTTCAATTCAAAACTGATTCAGAGGGGAGTCTGGGAATGTCTGGCACACACAGCAGTTTCCCCTAAACTATCACTGATGGAGCAGTACACGTTGATCTTGTTGTGCAGTTGTCCTCTACTTTCATCGTTTCTATGGTTACATCATTTGTCAGTATATGTAAAGAGCGCTGAAACAATATCCAATAAACTTGTGTAGCCTTATCTTCTAGTGAATACTGTCAGAATGCAGAGGCACTTGGCTGAACATGTCTGGTGAAGGATTGACGAGTGAAAAGTAACCAATCACCTGTGCGACACAAAACAGTTTCACAGACAAATCTCATTTCCCGAGAGTGAAACAGGTCGTCGTTTGTGGAACTAGATTCGATGGAGTTCATTATTAATTTTCCTCTGGCGCATTCTTACTTTTCTCTCGTCCCTCAAACAAATTACAGTCATGTTTGCTAAAAAATGTTGTTACTGGGATAAAATCTCCCCATTGCTGTGCGAATCAAAGTGTCCCTTTGCCCTTCACTCTCCTCCCTGAGCACATGTGCAGTGTTTGATCTGTCAGCTTGTACACTGCATTTGTTATCATTGTCAATATGCCGACATCTATGAACTGCTACAACCCCCCTGATCTTCACTGTGGTACAACAGACCACCTGCTAAACCAAACATCCTTGAGTTGTACCACCAACCACCACAGTCATCAAAACCTCCCGGCGTGGTAACCCTGGTAAACTGTCTTCTTCTGCTCGTCTCCTTTATGATCCACGTTTCAATCTTTCATGTATAACCACAAGGAAACAACAATTCACAAGGACTTAACACATGTTCGCACACATACACACACAACTGAGCCATGCAGTGAGTGTTACAGGGTTTGACTTTGTACAAGTCCGCGCCACAGCATCTGGATGTGAAGGAGAATTTATCTCTGTAATCCTGAACTCTGGTGTCTGTAATCCTTTAATACGTTCGGCCTTGAGTAAGGAAGCTAAACGTTTGCTAGAAAATATCCAATGAAAGAAAGACGGGCGCAAACAGACTCAGATCCTAAGAACCGTCGTAGATAAGCATTCAGTATTTAGATGAAGAAAATCCTCTCTCCCTCCCTTGTTGGAGTTTAGGGGATTCAAAGTGGGGAAGATACAGGCGAGTATTGTTCCTTGAATAGCTTGAATAGACTGTCAGGCAGCACTTCCTCTTGGGCTGTGTACAAGATCCATGTACTCAATTAGGATTGAAGGACTTACTCCAACCAAGACCCATCACTAAGCTTATGACATGAAGCAATTAATTAGTCAGGCATTAGACATCCAGCGAGGGAGAAGTACCTGAGAGCCTCAACTCAGGGATCACGGGAGCCAGATTTACTCAAATGAAATTATGAATCTTTTCATATTGTCATTCCCCCGATGAGGTGAAGTTCTTCTCCAGGCTGGCGAGCTCAAAGTCACACAAATCATGGAGAGTACGTGGCCACATTGTTACCAAGATTTATTTTCCGTTGGATCTCTTCCCTCACCTATAAGAAGGGTGTTGGCGAAGTCATCAGGATCACTGCCAGAGTTTCACTCTCGTGTTGGTGGTCGGCACTAGAGACCTGTTGAGGCACGCTTCAGTGAATCTGGTCAACACCATGCCGGATAACGGCAAGGATCTGTCGCAAGTCACCAGAGTGGACAACAGTTTTACCTCCAAAATGACGCTCATTCTCCATAATATCCTGAAATGTCCTATCAACTGCTGCATACATCTTCCTGTTAGCCTTTGTACCTTCAGTAATCTTCAACACCCAACTCGATGCTTTGCTCGGTGGTTTAAGTGCTGTCGCTGGACTGGAAAATAGAGCTTGAAGACTTTTCGCCCCTTCTCCAGGATTGAGGCACTTAAAACACCCTAGCAGCTGTTTGACTGGATGAGTGAGATGAACCTCCACAGACAACTCTATGGTTTCAACCAAAGACAGTCACTGTAACACTACCTGAATTCGAGTTTGGGTATGGGGCGGGTGGCTGTGTTTGCTTTGCCAGCTCCGCAAACAACCCTTGTGGTCCGCGAGAAGTGCCGCGACACCAAAACAACAAATACCAGCCAAGACATCTGCAGGCAAAGCAACAAAACGGCGAATGTTCGGAAATTATGTGAAATATTATTGACAGGAAATCTTTTAGGAACGCTCCCCCGGGTAAAGACGCTTGTGCCGACCAGATATGAAGCCGATCTGACCCGTGATGGCAGAGGATATGGCGAAGCGAAGTGCAAACAGAATAACTCAAATTACAGCAGGATTCGATCATCATTAGATGTTAGCCTTATTTCCTGTCCTACCAAGGTTGTCTTGACTTTACGCGTGTTACTAAAAGCTAAAACACTTCGGCTGTCCTGTCATCTCAGCAATACAATCAGCAAAACCCTTTTATATCAGACAAATGTTAGCCGAGATACTGTTACTTAATCAACAGTGAGAACAGAGATGTGTCCTTGCTGACAGAATGAGAGGAGCCCACATTGTTTTTCTGTAGCAGAGCGACTGATGAAAGCCAGGACAAAAGGGTTAAAGAGTTAAAGCACGAAAATGGGGCAGCTGAGTGGGAGTGTGTGTGTGTGTGTGAGTGTGAGTGTGAGTGAGGTTAAGGACAACGAGTCACCTGGATTAATGAGTGTTTGGATATGAGCAATTTGCTAAATTATATGAAAGAAAAATCATGAATGGGGGTCAGAGGAGGACATTTTCATTTGCAACCACACAATGAGGCAGCCACACCGTCACCACAGCAACATGTTTCAAAGTAAAAACCTGTTGTGTCGCCCTGCGCGCACTCGCCACTGTCCCACAATACCTCCCTCTGTTTTTGCCCTGATGAGCAGCTGCTTCGTCTTCAGCCTGGCCGAGAGGAAATGAGTCACTGGGAGGCGTTTAACCCCTTGACCTCGGCGTCGCTCAACGGGCTCCGGAGTAGCACTGGTCATTATGGTGTTGACATTGTCCATTATTACTCCCAAATATAAGGTCAGATTTCATGACGGCCTCTTCGACTTTTGAAAGGTCGTGAAGCTGTGCTAGAATTGAGGAAAAAAATGAAGATAGATGGTGGTGTATTTGTATTATTATTTCAGCTTATATTTGAACGTTCTGCCGTTATGCGTGTGCGTAATTGAGCGTAACGAATGCCTCAGCCTCCCTCGCTTCTTCTGGGACCTTAGCATACAACAAAGCTTCTTCTGTAGACTTGTTTTCGACCACAGATAGGGTGACAACACCATTGGTACTTGTTCAAAGGTAGGACCAGAGTTGCAATATTTGACTACTGCTCCGTTCGATTCAAAGACAAAGTGTATTATTGTGCTCAAAAATGAATTGAGAGAAGGAAGGAAGTCTTTGACAACAGGAACTAACAGGACTACAACATCAACCGATGTCCAGGAAGATAAAGTGCAATCACTGTGGACGTTCTGCTGTTCATTCGAAAAGCTTCTTCAGTTCTAACGAGTGCGAGGAAAGTTACAAATAATTGAGTTACAAATGTCCACAATTGCCACACGGTTTGGTAAACATAAAATAAAGATTCAGCCGATCGGACGCTCATAACCAGCAAAGATTTGTGCTGCAGTGAGTTTAACCGCATTTGTCAGATTCTGCTGTCGACGATAGTGAGCAATTTCTTCATACTGGCGCTACAAAGAACGCCATCAGAAACCACAGAGAACAAAAACTTCACACACTGCTTCATTTCCTTTCTTCACAAGTAGAAGCTGTGAAGGAAGGAAACTCCATGTCATCGGTTACATCACGGCTTGGGTGGTGAGATCTCCAGATGAAGATCAAATCAACGGGCGCCAAAATCAAGTTTAGCAGAGCGACGACACCCCTCTGACTACACATTCAGACAGGAGAAGCTCACAAATAATTTAAACCTCACACCCCCAAAACACACAGCCTACCAGTTCCGAGATATATCTGTTCCTCTGCTCCTTGTGCTGCTTTCCACCAAATCGAATTTTCATCAAATCAAACATCCCACAGGTGTGCGTAATGAGAGCAAAGCTGCTGATACTTTTCAAGGCGCCCGGAGCAGCTTCTCATTTTATATCAGCAGCTCATTCATAGAAGTGGTTTTGAGTTCTGGGCTCCAATCAAATCCAGCTCGGACCAAAGTCCAACTGAGGCCTTTCTGTGTGTGGAGTCTGCACGTTCTCTCTGTGTGGGTTTCCTCCCACCTCCAAATACGTGCAGCTTAGGTTGTATTGGAAACTCTAAATTGGAGACCAATCCATGGTGGGATAGGCTCCAGTCCCCCCCGCGACCCAGAATAGACAGATAGAGAGAGCGGCTGGATGGATGGATTGCACTGGGATGATATTTGAGGCAAGCAACGGAAGCTTGCTTAAGTTTGACTGAGCAGCTCCTGAAATCACCCCTATGGCAGCTCTCGGCAGTAAACACAATTTAGTGGAGAAATGAAGGGTTTAGTCTCGCTCGTGCTAACAGATAGGATCAAAGAGGGAGACTGTATGAGACCGAGAGGAGAGGAAAATTGCAGGTGACATGCAGGGATGGCTGCGCAGCCCGAACGACACGTTTAATCGGACATAAAATTGAAGCTGAATTGCCAGGCAGTAAAAGAATGAGAATTATTTCATGGCATGAGATAATTTGTCTTCTTTAATGCATTTCCCTCACCTTTCCTCTCGCTGATCAAAACTGAAATATGACCCCCCCACCTTCCCCCTGGTCTCCACATTTCCATGCACGTGTATGTGTGTGCGTGTATGGTTTTCAGCTTGCATCCAATTCTCTGTTTAAAATGCCACTAAATCTAAAACGCAGCATCGTTTAGGTGGTAACATATCTTGACATTCGTCACTCTTAACTCGCGCGGCGGAAACTCAAAATAAAACATGACCGTGATTGTTTTATCATAAAGACACAACACTAGCCAGCAGCTCAGTTTTATTGGCATTAAGCCGTAAAAGGATTAAGCACATTCGGCAAATCACAATGAGAATGAGCCATATATAGGACCGGTCATTTGGGTTAATGGTGGTATATAGAGTTGAATGTCATTAGCGCGGCCATATAAGTGATTTCTCCTTTTTCCCCGGCTTGTTCATTATCAAGAACGTCTCTTTTTTTCACAACCTCCTTGTTTCCTTTCAAAGCACACGGCGAGTCCACTTGACTTTTTCCCGTGACTTTTTAAATTGTGTATCCAACAAGCAGTTATGTGACGGGCAATTATAAACTGCAGAAGATGAGATAATAAACTGGAGGAAACCTAAACCTAAACCTCTAATAGTGTATAAGCAAT
>OMOW01069039.1:4852-18056 GCA_900312555.1 Lamprogrammus exutus
TAAAAAAACTGTCATGTGGTCCCCCCAAATAGGTAACCCCCCCCCCCCCCCAAACGGCGTCATCTATGGGTTTTAAAATAACTTGTCCAGTGCTAATACGAGCTTGCTGCCCTGTTTAACAGTGAGGAGAGATATTCAAGAGAATGATGAGGAAGCCGTCAGGGTTAAAGAACAGAGCATCCTGGAGCTGGGGACACTGCTGGCCAAGACGGGGCAGGCTGCAGGTAATATTAAAACTCTGAATCATTTTCAAGCAGCTATTTGTTTTTATCAGTTATGTTTAAAGATAATGTAATGGCACTTTTTCTGTCTTGGTGATGCTGGGTATTATACATTTCCACTGCCTGAAATATTTGTGTTATATTTCCTTTTGTGGTGAACTCCAGAACTCGGGGGTCTGCTGAAATTTGTGAGGCCCTTCCTGATCTCCATCAGCAAAGCCAAGGCGGCCCGGCTGGTCCGCTCTCTGCTGGACCTCTTTCTTGACATGGAGGCAGCAACAGGACAGGAGGTGGAGCTGTGTCTTGAATGCATTGAGTGGGCAAAGGCTGAGAAGAGGACCTTCTTACGACAGGCTCTGGAGGTAACATGACATGTTATATTTCCAGCAGTACTACAGTGACATTCTTGTCTGTCTGTGAGAATCAAAGAGCAGACCCTTCTTTTTAGGTAACATGAAATATTCTGCACTGTCAATTAACAAACATGTTTGTCCACCTACAGTAGCTTTAGTAATGCAATACAACCTCACGACAGTGCGTTTTTAATGTGCATTGTAGTCATCGCTGGTATGACCTAGCTGGTTGGCTTGCTGGCTATGTTTATATGTCCACGTAATGCCGTTGAGTATAATTGGGACACCTCTTTGGGGCTTTTTGTCAGAAGTAATTCTGGGAGATGGAGGAAGGTCAATGCAACCTAAAAGTAAATTGCAGCATTCATCACCAAATACTTGCTGAAATGGAGCATTGCCGATTGATGATATCTCAGTGGTTTTCCCTTCAGTGTAACATAAGCATGGTGACTGGTGTGAGTAATAGGAGAAGGAAGCGTCACTGGTTCTTCAGTGTCCACGTTGTTCCAATTTCAACATCTTGCAGGTTTCCATGAATAGCGTCATGATGATTGACATTTTGAAGCGCCCTGTGATTAACTGACCACTCTACTCTGTAAGGTCATGTGCAGATGTGCCACTCTTACTTGCTATATAAGTGTTGATGATTTACAGTCATTCAATTCATGATATTGTTGAGAATATGGCTGGCATGCAGATCTATTCCAGTTTGTGTGAAAATGACAGTTAAATAATTCAAGTGTGTAGCGAGGTTAAGATTAATTCACATTGCTTCATTGATATGGTTTGGATATTCCAACAGATGTTTGTCTTCCAGCTGAACAACTTTTCTAAAACACTGAGATTGGCATTGCTGCGCTCTTTCTCTAACAGCAATCTTTCCTCTTTCCCCAGGCACGACTGATCTCACTCTATTTTGACACCAAACGATACCAGGAGGCCTTGGCACTTGGTAAGTGCTTATAGATGTGATTTTTTTGTCTTTTAGTAGATGGCAGCCTCTGTTTTCTGCTAAAAAGGCAGGTGTTGTTGTTTGGACTGACTTGGATATTGGAAATGTATACCTCAAAAACATGTTGTCAGATGTTACATAATCTACCTGCATAAAATGGGTTACATTTGTTAGAGCACACAAGACATGCCAAATCTGTGTAAAGGGTAATTAATGGACATGCAAGGGTCATTAAAGCTCTGTGTCTTTTCCTCAGGCACGCAGTTGCTCCAGGAGCTGAAGAAGATGGATGACAAAGCTCTGCTCGTAGAGGTACAGCTGCTGGAAAGTAAGACGTACCACGCTCTCAGTAATCTGCCCAAGGCCCGTGCAGCCCTCACCTCGGCCCGCACCACCGCCAACGCCATCTACTGTCCCCCAAAGCTCCAGGCAGCATTGGACATGCAGTCAGGTAAAGTGTCTTCTCTATCCTCTCTTCCAGAGCACGCCGGGGCTGGATGGTGGTCCAGTTTCTATTGTGTAGTACCAGATAAATAGGATTTATCAGGGAAAATAAGTATTTCTCAAACCTTAATATATAAGAATGTGCAAAATATCAAAATGAACGTTCAGGTACTTGGCAATATGTTGCTGTTCGATCAACCATCTGGCATCTATGCAGGACAAAACAAATCACAACATGTAGGCTATCTACATTTCATATTCCACAGGATACATTTGGTTTTGACCGTAGAAGGTTCCATCATGCTGTGGCATCTCTGTTGCAGGGATCATCCATGCAGCAGAGGAAAAGGACTGGAAGACGGCCTACTCCTACTTCTTTGAGGCCTTCGAGGGCTATGACTCCATTGACAGTCCCAGAGCCATCACAGCACTCAAATACATGCTTCTCTGCAAGATTGTGCTCAACTTGTGAGTGATGCTAAAAACAATGTGTTATTTGCAGTTCCACTGCCCTCATGCCGTTGCGTGGTACCCTGTTTGTGAAGTGAATAGCCTGAGCTAAAACCTCTTTGCAAACCTAAATGTGTATTTGCTCATTTGTTTTATTTCAATAATTTATTGATGTGGCTATGCTCATTTCTATTGTTTTGTTCCAGACCAGAGGAAGTACAATCCCTGATCAGTGGTAAACTGGCCCTCCGATATGCTGGCCGCCAGGCAAGTGCCTATCATTTCATGGCATTTGTCATAGCATATTATGGCAAAATTGGAATTGAATTACTTTCGACTGTTATCAAAAATAATATTGTTTAATAGAAAAAAAAGAATGCTGGTATAGTTTTTATTTTTTGCGTTGTAATTTTTTATTTCTCTAGAATGACACTTTGATTTCCTTCTATTCTTTGTCTAGACAGATGCACTGAAATGTGTTGCCCAGGCCAGCAAGAACAGATCATTAGCAGACTTTGAAAAGGTAAGAGCCCTTTCATTCATGTCTTTAGCCACTGTTGCTGTCATTCCCTAGATGATACGTGCAGCACGCCCTCTTTGTTCAGGTACTTTTGTTTCTTGCTCTAAATCAAAGTTTTGCATTTCCCAGGCCCTCACAGAGTACAGAGCAGAACTGAGGGATGACCCAATTATCAACACTCATCTTGCCAAACTGTATGACAACCTGCTGGAACAGAATCTTATCAGAGTCATCGAACCGTTTTCCAGAGTACAGGTAAGGACCTGCTTGGCTTTGCTTTACACAATTTCTGCCACAGTGTTGTACAACTGTACATGGTACATAGTAGTAGAAGAGAACTTTGCAGGTGGAAGTGTAGCACTTGCCTAATGTAAATGGAATTCCTAATCTTCATAATTTTTAGAAAGAGAAATTATACAGTTAATTAATTTCCTGTCCTCTGTTTACAGATAGAACACGTATCAGGGCTCATCAAACTGTCAAAGGTATGAATTTTTCTTGTTTATCATTGTTTCGCTTCCTCATCCATCCAAGTCAATCCATCACTCTATTGTCAATCCCCGCTTATTTTGTTTATAGTTATTTCTATGCTTTTAAATATGATTGATTTTTTATTTTTAGGGAGACGTTGAGAGGAAATTATCACAGATGATCCTGGATAAAAAGTTTCACGGTAAGTGGATTAATGTTTCACTCTACAATATACTACATACATACTACTATATGCACAGTCTTCACTGTGTGCTGTTGTGTTTTTTTATGGCACTCATGCAGGCATCCTTGACCAAGGTGAAGGTGTTCTGATCATATTCGATGAGCCCCCAGTGGACAAAACATACGAAGCAGCCTTGGAAACAATTCAGAACATGAGCAAAGTCGTGGATTCACTCTACAACAAAGCCAAGAAGCTAACATAGGTGCGAATACTGCATGACATGTGTTTACATTCTATTGTTACATTCTGAGTGACATTCCTATTTTGTTATTTTCATGTTTCAAGGTACTGCTTGTTATATTCTGTAGACTCTTGAGTTTTGTCTCTTTATTTTTTTTCCGGCCACATCTTTCTTCTCCGCTAAATGTTTTTTGTTTTCCATCCCCAGAGCCACGACAGTACAATGGAGGAACTGTGTGTGTGAGACCTGCGTGTGTAACATTTTAAGAAGGGGACAAGGGAGAGAAACAAACTGCAACAAACAGGATTTCCCCCATCAAATCTTCCCCTCCCCTCAATGGACAATTTCATCACTTCTGTTTATTTTTCCTTTCATTTTGATATCTATTCAGGATTATCTATAACACTCAGCGGCCAGTGCAGGTCATCAGGGAATATTGTACAACAACAATAAAAAATTAAAAGGTTTAAGAATACACATATGTTTATATCTCCTTACAAGGTTGGGCTTACAAAGCCCTAAGCTGACTCCTCTGCAGCCTCAAAGGTGCAACATTGACCTCTGGAGCCTCGGACCTTGCTGCCAGCCGTGCATGCAGGGACCAGGTGTTCTTCTTCTTTCCATATCCTTCAGAAGCACATTATTCTGTTTTTGGGAGGCGGGGATACTCCATACCATACTGAATTTTGGTCAAAGAGCTCCCTCTAGCTCTTATGTCACAGCTCACCATATGCCAACAGTCCGGTCCCCATTGTATTGCAGACTCCTGTTAAACTCTATTTGTTTATAATGTTAAAAAAAAATATTAAGTGATTGCCACATTTCTGCCCCCCCACCTTATGTAAGTCTCTAGAACAGACAGGATGCCATTTCACCAGTTGTGCCACGTTTTTGGCGCTTCTGTTTGCCTCAGTGTTTGGTTGCAATATAACATGGGGGTGCAGAAGTGGAGATGTATTCATTGCCTCTGAGCTTATATGAATTATCCCCGAGTGAGCAATTCTTCATTGTTAGTTTCTAGCACTAGTGTGGTATGCTAGTTACCAAACAATTTGTATGGTTTTGGTTTTGATTTTTGTTTTGTTTTCTCTTATAAAGACATTTTCAAAATAAATATTTTGTATTTTAAGGATTTTTGTCTTGTCTCTTGCAAAAAAAAAAAGTCACTGTTGATAATTTGACTTGGTAACTGATTGGCTTTTTAACCTAAGGTGTACAGGGTGGAGCGTGAGCTAAGAGTGGAGTGTGAGAAAAATATTTACTACTTAGACTTTGAAAGTATTCCTTTTGTGTCTTTCAGACAGAAAAATCTAAGGGAAGGTATTTAGGAAAGTCAAAGAACCCTCTTAAAACCAGCCCATGGGAATTGAGTTGTTTACAATGAATGAAACAGACTTTGCTCAATTCTTTGCTGCTGGAACATTGTCACATGTTTGAGGCAAAACATCACATCAAAGGGCATTAAATCAGTTTAAAAGACAGGTCTGGATTGTCTTTTATTTGGGGTTTTCCACAAGCAACCTAACATCCTCTGGCCTAACATACAGTCAGATGTGGAGGGGCAAATTTCTCAGTTGGGTTTCAGTATCTGGATCATTATAGCCTGATGTTTATCAACAGCCTAAATGCTATCACTTTTTTGAAAAAGGATTTTTTTTTTTTTTTTTAAATGTCATTGTATTTTTTGTTTGTATTTTCCTAAAATTATGTGAGGACAAGTGTTATAAACAGGGTTTTACCTTTACCTTTAAGGCCATGATTACAGCAAGCACAGTCCCATCAGCATCAAAAACAACCAATAGATAACAAATAGGATATTTGAGTAATCAAAGTTATAACTGAATACTGTAATATTTGGATTACTTAACATTTATTCTTTACTCCCCTTTAATAACAGCCATTTTAGACACACCCATCTCATTATATTGGCAACATTGGGAAATCGGGAAGTACACTATCATATTCTGTGTATAAAATAATCCACCAAGTTTAAGTACAGCGAAATCAAAAATCAATGAAAAGCAGTTTATTTTTCCAAACCACGCAAGATTACAAGATAGATCGTGTGTATTTTTAAAAATGTATCAATAAAGAAATGGGACAAACTCACGAATATAAATTTGAGAACAATCCAGCAATTAAAAGACTCAATCAAAAAGACATACAAATAAAACATCAATTTCACTTTAGAGGCAAATACAAAAACGGTACAGTCAATTCGGCTTGATTCTGAGAAATGTGACAATAATAAGAAGCTTCTGATGCCGGAAGTGTGTTGTCCTGTCATTCCTTCCTACGCGTCGCGTGCGTTATTACGTCAGTGTGGGAAGCACCGCCCACCAGGACGTCTCCACCTCGTACGTTTTGTCCGGTCGGTGGCTCTGTCAGCGCAGCGTTAATGCTGAATTGCACTTCAACATCCACGGCACCAAACACAAAGATGGCCGGTCGGGTGAGTTTATACAAACCGAATAACTCACTTTAAACACGAACACCGCACACGTTAGACACATTGAATACTTAACGTAACGGGAACTTAAAGGGCTAGAAGGGTTTTGCCAGCAGAACACTACAAGTCTGTGTGGCACAATCAAGACGTCATTCAAAACTTCGTAGGCAGCCCGGAAGACGAGTGGAATATCTCATGACTGCCCGCACTGCTAGCCTGTTAAAACTGTTTCCATGGCTCTAAATGACTGTTTGTACATTCTGTACTTTGGCTACAAAGCAGCCAGGGTGACTAACTTGTGCACTACCCACGTAAAAACGCTACGAGGGGCTGAAAATAAGGACACTGTAAGTGGAAGTGAAAGGAAGGAGAGGAGCATTCAGACAATGTGAAATGCACCATTCACACTTACACCAGTGACGCTTTAATAGTAACCGAACTGACCGAACTGTGCCGGTCAAATGTAAACAAAGGGTGTTTGTGTGTGTTTCTGTCTGTGTTTTGACGTACTGTTGATAATGTACCCATCAGCTGTTGTGCAATCACGGGTGAATGCAACAGAACTTTAAATATTTTGAGTTATTATTGCAAGAAAAGCGCATAACGTAACACATAACAGTGATAATGTGACCCAGCATGCAAGGCCTGGCACACCTAAATGGAATGCAGCCATTATTTATGACATATAATTGCATCAGTGTTTAGTGAAAGTGAAGTGAAAATACTGTTTTGGCCATGCAAAATGTCTACTAACCGTGTCAAGTTCACAAGTTACTATCTAATGTACAACCAATCAATTTAAGCACTATGTTTGTTCACAGCACACTGTAATGAGAGTGTTGTTTTTGTTCAGGGTCACCTCTCTACCCTTCTCACCATATACATTTGAGCTGATTACTTTGTAACAATGCGTGGAATTCCCTTTCGCAATCTCTCCACGTGGAAAAGCCTCCTAAAACAGCGACTTTATATTCCTGAGCTAGTAGAAAAGCTTGGGCTTAAGGGGAGTAAAGGCCAGGATTGATTGGTCAAATTTTGAAGCAATTGTCAGTCTCAATTCCTATAGCATACATTATTGTCTTTCTCCACTAGATCTAAATATAACGCACGAAAAGACCCTGTGATACTACATTAGTTCAATTTCTGTATGATGTAACAACTTGAGATTACCTTTGAGGCTCCAGTTGGCCTAGAATAGAGGATGAAATACTTGAAATTGGCAACGTTGCATGTTTGCGGGGTGTAGGTCAGTAAGCAACTCTCTCTTGGTTTGCTGTGATCTAATTAGTTTTTGGAATGAGACTAAGATAAACATTGATTTAGTCTTTTTCTTAGAAAGGTTTATAATATCCCTGTTGTAAGAGCCAAAGGTGAACTAGATGATTCGAAATAATTTAGTCTAAAATGCATAATTTGGTAATGTATAAATATGACATGTTTTTAACTTTGTTAGTTTGGACGACATCGCCGTTGTGTATTTAAATAGCTTCAGAGTCACACATTGTGGGAAGCAACACAGTTTTTTGACCGCACGTTTGACTTTGTAATTGAATTGAGCACCGAGCCCTGTATTTATTGCCTAAACATTAGTGTGATGATCCTGCGATGGGCCTGTCTTCTAACCAAGTGTGGGAACTGAATACACTTTTAATCTTAACAAGGGGAAATTTTGTATATTTTTTTTGTAATTAGAGAAGCAGGTAGACACTGAATAGGTGTATCTGATTGGGTGATTTTGACATTGTATCAAAAACTGCATCCTATGGCGTTTCTATCCTGTAGCCATTTCCCGCTGGTCTTGCAATCAATAGACGTGAGAGTCATTCATTCCAAGGCCAATTATAGAAAACCAGACATGCGGTTAGAATAGTTGCTTTTATTTGGCCAGCATTGTCACTCTGCAAGCCAAATAAAGGCTCGGCTTAACTCTGCCCTCAGTCAGTACCGCAGTGGCTCATCAGTCTGCATGCTTCATTCAAACTAAGCCCTGTCTGTACTTTATGCTCTTGAAAAGGCCTTCTTTGGATGCTATTAAGTAACAGGTAGTTGTGGAAGAGTTACAGCTTCACCTCAAGTGTGAATGAGGAAGGAAGTAACTCAGTAAGGATTGTGTCCAGCTTTGTCATATCCTCCTAACGACCCTGTAGCCTCACTTGTGGCCTAAACACAAAGGAGTCATTTTCAGAAATGCTAAGCAAAGCAAACTTTGAGGCAGTCAATAAAAATATAACTCGACTGTCTACGGTGCAGAATGGCGTCCCTGTGGACTGCCAGCAGTGTTAGTCGCTAAATCACCTCTGTTTCTCCTCAAATCCCATCGTTCTGTATTATTGTGGAATATCACTGTTATCCATCACATTTAAAGGAAAGTCAGATCGCACCTTTACAGCCCTGCTCGGTGTGTGCGCACTTTGTGATCGACCAACAATACTTACACCACATTCACCCTCTTTTCAATCATGTATGTCAAGAATAAAATCATTAAGGACCATAGAGATACCACAGATACCTCAAATCTGCTTAAAGCCGCGCAGTTTGAAACGGTGGCGTGTCATTTGGTTGACCAGACGGCATCCTGGTGGAACCTGTTGTGCAGCCGTACTAAAGGTCCAGAGGCTTTAGTGGTGTAAAAGAGCACCATAGCAACCTGCATGGAGTGGTGGTTTTATGAGAGCAAGCGAGAGTAAGGATGCTTTATGTTCTTGTGGGGTTGTTTTTGTGTTTTTCAAATTTATGGGTTTAATATCAAGTCAAAAGTTGTAGGAGTTCAGCTTGATGGAGTGGTGAAACTTTAAAGCCCTGTATCTCAGATGGTGTCTCAGGGCAGACTGAACCTTATAACACTACGGCCATGATTCTGTAATGGATCTAGTCGTATTATGTCCTGTGCATGAAAACTTCCAGCGCCCATTTGGCCATAAAACTGAACCATAACCATCGACAACTACTTATTCCATTCAACATGCTTACTTAAATTTCGACTAGCGCATTTCAGAAACCAAAACGCAAAACTGTTTACCATTGTGTGCGTGTGTGTGTTTGTTTGTTTTTTTACTCTGTCCACTTTCCAGGTAATGCAAGCGGGTCGATGCCCAACAGACGAATTGACGCTAACCAACTGTGCCGTCATCAGCGATAAGGAGCCACAGCTTGAGCAGTGAGTGTGATTCCCTCACCGCCTTCGTTTCTGACAGCGTCGCACAAGTCGCAGCAGAAGGACTATCAGCAGACCGTTTGCGTCACATGGTCAAGGGTCTTCTTTCCCCGTTTGTCCTCTAAGTTACTCATGTCCTAAACATAGAAACATTCAGTGGGCGCTTTAAGTACCGTGAGGATTTATTTATTTATTCGCTGTATGTGAAACGAATGCCTCACCGTGACAGCATCGGTTCCACGCTCTGTCCATTGATCTATTTGGCCGCATCGTTTCTGTGTAATTACATAGTGTCCCACAAGATATTATTTCTTGGACGCTAAACCTGTCATGCTACCCAAACAAACGTCAGATATCTCTTCATTGGCAGCTCGCTTTTCCTCCCTCTGCTCACCGAATTACACATGAAGGGTTAATCACTGGTTACGTTCATCATCCACGCCTGGCAACAAATGAGAAAAACATTGCTTTCATAGTTTTATATCACTGTTATTTCCTGTAAAATTGCTTCTTTAATGGTTGTGTCATTGGTTGAGCCTTGATGACATAAAGAGTGTACGTTCGAGACGAAGAACAATTTGACTGAGCACGCCTGTTGTCCTTTGCACTCAATCCTTCCCTATTTCTCTCTAAATGACGCACCTGACCGCAGACACGTGATGGTGCGCAACCTGACTCACAAGTTCGTGTTCACCTTGAGGACCCATCCCAGCGTCTCTCCCGGGACCATCGCCTTCAGCCTGCCGCAGGTAGGCTTCTCGCCGCGTTACAGGAGACTAAAATGTCAACACACAGCAATCACGCAACGATAACTTGCCGGTCATCACTTTGTAGCAGTGCTTTTGGTGTCTGAGCTAAATGACATTTTTGTATCCATTATTGTTACATTTCTGCTGCTTTCTATAAACTAACCACCATTAGTATGTCAGAGTAATATGTTTAGGTACTAGGTAATATTTCTATGGCTGTAAACACTCGCATGGTGTTAAAAGTGTGGAGCGACATCAATATTTCCACATTGTACGTTACAAAACACTTACTTACATTTTAACATCACGCTTACATGAATCATAAGCATTCTATCATTCATCTTTAGTGGCTTTTTTGTGAAAGGGTGTCGAGTATTTATGGATTTGTGTTGGAGCTTCTTGGGGCGCAGACGATGCAACAATTCAGTCACGTTCCTCTCAAACTCCACCAGAGGGCAGTCACAGCCCGTCAGTGTTTAATCACATCACAGCGTCACCATATCTGTCACACGTTAATCGACCAAAGCATACAATCAATGCATCACTTGTATACAACCCATCTGTTTGTTGAGGGTCTGCTTTTACCCCCGATATCGTAATCTGACCTAATGTTCTGTAAGTCGGGCTGCTCTCAAAGTTCTTAACTCCTCGTTTTCTGTGAGCACTTTGCATGGACCTGTCTCTCTTTTTTGTCTCAGTCTTGTCTGTCACTGCTTTTTCCCCTGCTTGTCTCTGCCTGCTCTCCCTCGGCCTATAAACGCGGCAGCCACGGCGGCACACAGGTACTACTGTAACCCTCCCGAAGACGGTGGTCTTATTTTACCACGAGAGTTTCTTCTTTTCCATTGCTTCAGCCCTTGTTTGACGTGGGAGTCGTCTTTGCCCCTCATCTCAAACACACGCAAACAAAGCCGTCAAGTTGAGCATGAAAGCTGCTAATATATGAATTCATTCCCACCCACAGTCTAAGAAATGTCGTGAAATAAGACCATGTTATAGAGGAGCGTTACACCTAAAACACATTGTGACGTAACCCGTAACCCGTTGCCTTTTCCCATTGCTAGACAGTAAATTAATACAAAGGAAGAGACGGCCTGTGAAACTAAATCCGTCTCTTTCTCTTTTTTCCGTACAGAGAAAATGGGCGGGCCTGTCCATCGGCCAAGAGGTAGAAGGTAAGTTTGACGATTCAACGAAGAAACTGCAATTCAGTAACACGATGATCACCCTGAGCGCCAAATGCCAGTGAAGGATTTATACGCATTCTTGTGATGTACAACTGCAATACCGTGTGTACTTCTCAAATTGTAGCGTTCAGTACTTCTGCCAGAGTGTACCTGCAGCATATACAATTGCAACCTGTCAACGTTAACGTGAGAGAGGACGAGAGGAGACAGATTAAGGAGTCTGCGTTTTATATTGACAGGAGGATTTGTCTTTGCCTGTAGATGAATTGAGCCGAGTCACCTGCCTGGTTGAGAACACAATACCTTAACACGCCGCTGCGAAGTGCCTGCTGATGCGCTCGATATTGAATTATAACACAGAATCTGATATCTGCACATTCTGATAGGTATCACACTTCTAAGCGAAAACATTTTGTTTAATGAAAGTGATTTTGAGGTAACAAACATTTAGCAGACAAGATTTTAAAAAAGTACATTTTTGGATTCTTGTTAGAATCAGTAACACATTTTCTGTGCCCCTGCAAACACACACTACATGCGTAATCCATTACTGGCAGAGGCTGACAGCCCGTTGTGATTGGCTGCCACTAGCGTTGCCATCTCCGTTGATTTCTCAGCGCTTGTCAGTCTTTCTCTCTCGTATCGCCGGGGACCTGAATGCCCGCTGAGCCACAGACGCCTGTCCGCAGTAAAAACGCGAGAGCCTCTGACATCAAAGCCAAACCTCCAGACTTTGTTAGGGTTCATTCAACCTAAACATGGCTGACATTAAAGGCCAGGAGCAGATCTCTCCCCGTGTCGACTGCAGATGCCTATATCCTGCAGATTACTAATGATACACGGCGTTAGGGGGCTTCGCTATTATCCCGATGTCACGCGGCTGTTGGGAACATGATTTATACCGCACAGAGAGAGACGGTATAACAATATCGGTGGGTGGTGATACAGTGCATCTGTCTTAAAGGTTGGCCAGCAGCCAGAGGAAGAGGAGACCTCTTCTTTGATAAAACGCATATCTCAGCTCCCTTTGGCCAAATGCCCACATTGATGGGCCCTATTATGGTTCTGTGTGTGTACCAGGAGTGAAAAGGAGGAATGAAAATATAATCCACTGGGTAAAAAAAACGAGTGTCTTTTTTTATACACGCTGAAAAACCAGCTGTCAAGTCACTGAAAAGGTGAAAGATGGTTCTTTTGTATCGTTTCATCAAAGGAATGATATCTCCTAACTGTCTATTTGAAGACATTTTAAATATTAGTAATATCCATGATGGATGGAACATTTTGGTCCTGACTTTATCGCTGCCTCCTTGCCGTTTTGGTGTCGTTTCGTGTAGCAGGGCTGCAGGCGTAACGTTCCACACGCAGGCGACGGTGGAAGCACGTTTCAGAAACAGCCTCTCTTCCATACTGAGGCGTCAGTACACAGGCAAACTGCTTCAAGAGCAAATGCGAACCCTGGAGCTTCCTGTTATTGTCAGAATAAAGCCAGGGAAAGGTCGGCAGCCCGTTCAGTTAGACCTCCACTTTAGGATGGTCTGTTCTGTTGACACGATTGGGCCATAGTCGTCAGGAGGATATAGGATAAAGCAGGATTACATAAGAGGAGGTCATTCAGATGAAAAAGCCTCGTTCACTTCACTTTATTAAACATCAGTGCTGTGGGAAAAGATGTCACATTCCCAACAGATCCTACAGGAACAACTTCCCAACCAGTTAACACTTGTGGGTAGCGAACTGAAAGCCTCTGAGGAGGGCAGCAGTATTGGCTCCCGGAAATTTGATTGCGTCCACGCTGAAGCCCCACAGGCGGGAGGCGGAGAAGTACG
>OMOW01069165.1:1519-17011 GCA_900312555.1 Lamprogrammus exutus
CACCATGACACAGAACACACCTTGGAAATGATCTCTTTGTTGCTCTGGATCAATAATGGTAAAGTGAGATGGCCATCTTTATTGCCTTGGGATAATCCACTGTATTAGGCCACAACTATTTCAATATCTCCCACACAATGACTTTTCTGTTGTTTGACATCATTTCCAAGGTGTGTTCTGTGTCATGGTGGTTAGTTGTGTAACTTGAAACATCATTCTGTATATAACATGAGAAATGACAGTTCTGCAGTCTGTATGCCTGTGCAAAAAAAAATAACCCCAACAACATTAACCTAACCCTGAAAAGATGGAACACACTTTCAATAAAATTGCAATAGGACAAAATCAAGTCTTACAGGGTCCAAAGTTAGAATGGGAAAAAGGTGAGAAATTGGCATTCTGACCTAAAAACCTACATTATTCTTCCAAACAACTTTCAGATCCTGGAAATTTAAGGTGCATAACATTGTAGACAACTAGGTTAGTAGGGTAGAAAGGAGGGTACAATATACAGTATAAGCCTGCTCAATACGTCTGAGGAAATTCAGATCTCTGCAAAAGAAAATGTATGGCAAATCTGTGATGTATGGTAAATCTGTCAAGCTGTGGTGGCAAATGTATCTATCTATCTATGAGTGACTAAATTAAAAAAAAGAGGATTACAGTAGTGAAGCACACATGCACAAAACGCACTTGTCTGCGTTTGAATGAGAGAGAGACAAAAATCACCTTCAAGTCCAAGTTTTGCACGTCTTTAATAAAGTTAAATGAAACATCACACAACCACAAATGTTAATGTGTTGCAAAGTGCAGTTTAAAGTGTTCCTACAGTAATTATCAGCTACTGTGTGTATATCAGTGTGGGCTGATGGTGGTGGTGAGTGAAGAGGCTGATTGGGAAGAGACTGTCCTTTCGTGACTTGAACATGCACACCCAAACATGAGTGTTAGCTTATGAGGTGATTCGTGTTCCCTCAGTCCATAGTGGTCTTTGCTTACCTCAAACCCCATACACATGCAGTCTTTTGATATCTTCTATACTCTGAATTATCCAATAATCCCACTTAGTGTTGACGTAAACATACATAAAAGAACAAGTCCGTTATTTTCCCTAGTTTAATTCCGTATCAATCACCCATAAGATGGAACTAAAGAGAAGCAGACAAGATTCAGATTGTAAAAAATATCAGGAAGATTTCTTAAAATTGTGGTACATTCAGTAAATGTACTCAACCATCTTTCTATACCGTAGCTGTAGATTGGAATTTGACATCCAGTGAAAGTCATCCATGTGTCAAGGCACATTTCTCCCCTCTGTGTGATAAAAAAAAACCCTAAACAAACTCATTAAAATTATAGTAAAAAGTAAAAGTTGATGTGGCCTCACAGGAAAGTGTGACTGGAAAATATACTGCATACAATACTTCAGCTTTACTGTCACACGCTGAGGGAATACAGCTATTAAAGAAATCCATTAGGTGAATCAAATACACCAAAGGCTGGGAAACATAACTGGAGATGTAAACAGTAGACATGTGGCGAGCTTATAGTTTTATAGGCCTCTGACACGGACAAGTTTTATTTTGATATCAGATGGAATATGACTAACCATCTGGCACTTTTACTAGGTTGAATGTCATTCAAACATTGCTGTTAACTGCTGCTCTGTGTGACATAATATCTCCCTGGAGACCAGTAAACTATCTATTTATCTGTTCATGTAATAATATCCATGTCATGTGTTGATATGATGGTGTTCTCTATTGAGCACATTCACAACGTTTTTGGATGATTTTCCTTGCACACTTACCTTTGCCAATTAAAGCTTTGGTAGTAAATGGGTCTTACATGTCATGTAGGGGTGTTTTGATTGGATAATAAACAAGGGGGTCTATTTACCATACAAACTGTGAGAGCACTTAACAGGAAACTCAATCTGCGTCTGTGCAAGAATGAAAAGATGATAATGTGTGATCTTTGTCACTGTATAGTGTGTCCAATGTCAGGCTGAGGTCACTGGAAATTTGCACCCATCATAACAGGTTTAAATGTTGTGTTTTTGTGTGTTGTGTACAAAAGGAATGGGAAACGTTTTTGTTTTTTTACAGTACCATCAGTAAAATCTTACTTTTAGCCAATATAATTTGCCCTAAAATGATCCCATATAAACTGAAAAAGTATATAGCTTCAGTTTTGTACTACTTTGATGAAACAACCAAAAGTAAGTTGATCGCATTTTGTATTGTATTAAATTAGTGTTTTTGTAAGATGCATACAAAAAATGTGACATTGAGTATCCTGTTTACATGACTATATGTCAGTCTGTCTGTCTTTGTTATATTAGCCTGTTTTGATACTGTATGACTTTTTAATAATGCATAGAAGCACGATACATAAATTAAACTGTGGATATACAACATATTGTTGTTAGCATTATTAGCCCAGGCTTCTGTATTGGTTGTAAGTTCCTAACACCAAAACTGACAGAGATAAATGTGGTAAGTTTTAACTCAATAAAATCAAGCCTTTGGGCAAGAGTTCGTAGCTATATTGACTGAGTGCCCCAAAGGTACTAATTTGGGGTTAAGTGATCCATCTTCCCCTTCAAAGAGATACATGGGCCTTATAGGTTTGTTTTTAAAGGAAACAAGTAATGGCATTTGTTCACATTGTAGATCATACTATCACATGTCCCTAACACTTTTGCCAAGGGACTTTGTTCGTGCAATGCGATTATCATCATTTATTCAAGCCTGCCACTAAGCAAGCCAAACTGTGTAGTGAGCATATAAATGATCACATGGCTGTAAGGAATTCATAACAAACTGCTCATTATTTACACATCTGCCTCTCATATTACTTTAAGCCAGTATAAATTTAGCAGTGATACACTGCCACCCTCTGGCATCAATATGTTTACGACAGATCAGGGACATTTGTATATCCATGCTGATGCCTCTTGTCATGATGATTTTTTTTAGAGTGCTTGTGTTATTTGTACAGAACTCAGAGGAACTGAACAGAAACAAACATAATATCTGTAACAAATTATGAGTCATCACAATAAGCACCAATGTGAGCTGTACAATGTCAGGCCATCTCAAGAGGTCACAGGTGAACTATGCTTGTCTTAATCCCACATGAGTGGCCTTCAGTTTCTGTGCTCTATATGCATGGAATTAACAATAAAACCTATTAAATTTGAACTCTTTGTCACTACACGCCTGAATTTAGTAATTATATTTAGCCTGTGTAGCATCTGGCTGCTGCTCTGTCCAACCTATCTATCAGTATCTGGGCTATTTAAAACCATTATGTGAACAGTATTTATTTGTTGTCTCTGACATGATTAATTTGGTTGCGTTAATGAATTGCTGAATCACATTAAGCATGTCCTCACTGTGAACTAAATGTAAAATCCACAAGTTGCGTCGTAAGACATTAGCGTAACAATCAGAAGCTGCAGTGAATAGCTGAAACTGATGAAAAACAGAATGTTTCACGTAGTTTCAGTGTTTAACACCTCAGGGTTTGTTTTGAAAGGGGAGCTCACAGGAACACGTGACCTTTGTGTTGCCTTTCCGGTGATTTGATTGGTCGAAGAGGCGATGGCTCGCGGCTGCGGGGCAGGATCCACGAAGCCATTTTAGTATTATAACATCCAGGGTGCAGGTGCAGCGATATTATTATTTTTATACCGTTTTACATTTTTGCGCCTACGGCACCATGGGGCAATGTGGGATAACGTCATCCAAAACCGTGTTGGTTTTTCTCAATCTCATATTTTGGGTAAGATACTGGAACATGTTTGAACAATGTGCGGCTTTTTATGCGTCCAGTGAGGCCATTGACGGAGAAGCTTAGCATGCTAGCAAACTGCGCCACAGAGATGCTGCGCTGCTCTCTGCGGTGTGGCGACAAGGCGGCAGCTTCTCACACACACACAGGGTTATTATTGTGTTAATTCACGAGACTGAGGCGATATAAATGGAGAAACCGAACAATGTGACGGTGCATAGCATCATGGGGTCGGTAGCTGCCGCCCACAAGTTGTATGACGTTATGCCCGCAGCTGCTGCGTCTCCGAGCTGATATCGAGTTATTAAATTGAACAGCACAGTGTGAAAATCAATGCTCCTTTAAATGGTTTAGTTTGACAAAATCATGTCTGAGCGATGCAGTGGTGAGTGTCCACCAGCTCCCACTGCACCAACGTATAATTGAATCTAATAATCTGGATTTCTGTCTGTCGTGCTTTAATTCAGTCTGAGATAAATGTATTTTTAAAAATGCAAAACATCAAAGATATAGTTTTTATTTTTGTTGCCCTCTCTTCTCTTTTCACCAGCACAGATAACACAGCTGCATGACTTCTTCTTTCTGCTTCTCTCTGCAGGCTGCAGCTGGAATTCTATGCTACATTGGAGCTTATGTGTTCATCACATATGACGATTATGACCACTTCTTTGAAGACGTGTACACTTTGATTCCTGCTGTCATAATAATTGGTGTGGGGACTCTTCTCTTCATCATCGGCTTGATCGGCTGCTGTGCCACAATACGTGAAAGCTCCTGTGGTCTGGCCACCGTGAGTATGTTTTACCTGGACTTGACCCCTTGAAAGTGGGACTCCAGCACATCAAACTCAGTTCACACAGATCATGGGGAGCCAGGAAATCATCTGTTTTGTAATGGGGCAAATTTTCACATCACTGAGCGAAATTTTAAATGCACTTGGAGCACTTTGTGAAATATAAAAATTAACATCTTAACTGATCAGAATAAAATGCAGAAATATTACATATTAAGCAGACTCAAGTCCCTCTTTAGTGACTCAAACAGAACTGAAAGGTCAGAAACATACTGGGATGTAGTTTTGACATCAAAAAAAGGCTATTTAATACTTCAAAAAAAAATTATTTAAGTGCATACATTGACATATAATTGGTTGATAACCCCGCTGCCGGCCTCACAGCGGTCAGGTCTATTTTTCATCTGCTCTTCAAATTCATGAAACGAAACAAGCTATGTTTCAACTGTATTTTATCTGTTGTTCATATACACTGGTTCATTAAAATGATGAATTCATTCATGACTGTGGTGTCAGAGAGATAGGTTGTAAAATCTGTGGAGTCTCCCATTAAAATCAACATGTATGTAACATGTCTATCATAAACTTGAAAGCACGAGGAAAACATACAGCAACGCCAGACTGAAAAATCAATCAATCGTCATCAGCACTATCAAAGAATCATTTTGCTTCTCGTCTTTCTAACGGTTGTCTGACATTGTGGCTTTGTTGTCGTTTCAGTTTGCTGCCATTCTTCTGCTGGTATTTGTAACAGAGTGTGTGGTGGTGGTGTTTGGCTACATATACAGGGCAAAGGTAAACACTTAATCTGTCTTATAGGCCTGCACATGTATCTTAGCCCATTCTGTTACACAAGTAACACGATTGGGTCTAAGACTGCATCACCAAAAATAATATGTCTTGTATCATCTAATCTTTAAGTCAGTATTTATGTATTTTATATCTCTGTAAAGCATATAGACCAACATATTAATTTAGCAGGTACTGTTGATTAAAGTTCTATGATGTGATAATGTATTGTGTGTCTGTGATATATATATTAGAAATGTACTGTGCCTTGCTGCATGCTGTTGTTCAGACGGACATTCTGTCACTAGGATTAATGAATGCTAATTTATTTAGCACTCACTGTTGGTCCCTAATAGTGCTGGCGTTAAAATGAATGCAGTAGCTGTTTTTAAGGGTAAGATGATATATATATGTAATATCCCAACAGATAACATGAAAAGTGAAGCAGGACTAACAGCCATATATTTGTTTCAGGTAGAATATGAGGTGACTCACTCCATCCAGAAGGTTTACAATGAATATAATGGCACCAACACTGATGCACCCAGCCGCGCCATTGACTATGTGCAGAGGCAGGTGAGGAGAAATCAAAGTCTGTCGCTTAAAATGTTGACGTTTGTGTGCGGGAGTTTATGAAATAGAATTTGTCATCGCAGTAATCTGTCACAACATATTCACGTACCATCCTGCTTTTGTTTGTGGTCTTATAGGAGTGGAGATATTTTAGATGGGAGGTTAATATGTGATTGTTTGGTACAAGAACTCATTATTATTTGCCCAGTACACAGGCTCCAAATCTGATTAAACCTTTGAATTTTGCTGAATTATTCTAATTATCTTGGGTTTTCACACACCCATGTTTAAGATGATCAAATACATTTCTGGTAGTATTCCTTTGTGCAGTTTCTGAATATTTTCACCCATCAGCCACATCTTTTCTCCCGACAGCTTCACTGCTGTGGCATTCACAACTACTCGGACTGGAGGAACACCCGCTGGTACAAAGAGTCTAAGAACAACAGCGTCCCAGTCAGCTGCTGTCAGCCCAGCATCAGCAACTGCACCGGCACTCTCAGTCGACCATCAGATCTCTACCAAGAGGTATGGGCACACACAACATGCCCACGTGTTCGGGGGAAACACTGCTGTGGGTTTCACGTGTGGATGTCTGGATAAAACGATTTCTCTTTGAGTGAATAATTTAACATTTAACATTTAGTATGCGCTGTATATTACTCCTGTGTGCCTCTGAAACTTTCAAATCAAATCATTTTGTGTTTTAGGGTTGTGAAGCTCTTGTTGTGAAGAAGTTAAAGGAGATCATGATGTATGTCATATGGGCTGCACTCACCTTTGCATCCATACAGGTAAATACTACATCACTAACTTTACCTGTTTAAAAAGTCGTAAGACCAACTGACTCAATAATACAACTAAGTGGGACCAAAAACATAACCTCATTGGTGGAGGGACCACATCAACCAAAGCGCTCTGAACTCTGGAGCATTCTTGCCATTTCGCGACCGCAGCATTAGAAGATTCTATATGGCACCTCGGTTGAAAATATGTTCAGCACATAAACTGAA
The DNA here is from genome assembly GCA_900312555.1 of Lamprogrammus exutus. Classification (NCBI taxonomy): domain Eukaryota; kingdom Metazoa; phylum Chordata; class Actinopteri; order Ophidiiformes; family Ophidiidae; genus Lamprogrammus; species Lamprogrammus exutus. The sequence continues at coordinate 8,486 of OMOW01069165.1, forward strand.
CTGAAAGATGCTTTATGTTCTTTTGGGCTTATTTTTGTATTTTGCAAATTTCTGGGTTCAATGTTTCAAAAAGTCGCTCTACGTAAGAGTGTCAAAACTTTAAAGCCTTATATCTCAAAACAAGTCTGTGGGCAGATAGAACCTTATAATACCAAGGTCACGATTTCTGAGATCCCACACAGTAGCATGCACATAAGTGTAGCATATCCTCCTTGATTGTGTCTGTGATTACAACTTAGTGGTGTTTGCTGTGTGGCGATGTCACAGCTGACGTTGTCTTCCCTTCATCCCTGTGCCGTGTGCGAGCAGATGCTGGGCATGCTGTGTGCCTGCGTGGTGCTGTGCAGGAGGAGTCATGACCCGGCTTATGAGCTGCTGGTCACAACCAACAGCTATGCATGAGGGACACAGCCAGCCAATCAAAGGAGCATCACCGGACACGTACACAGTAGATTTCAGCTGTAGTATATAAGTTCAAGCACACATTGCACAAATCATGATGAAGTAGCAAACACTGATGATCTGGTTTGGGTGGGTCGAGGCTTCAAGGGGAAACCATTCAGTTATTTATTGACATGCTTTGTAAATTAGTGTTCCTTAAAATGTTTTTACAAACACTAAAATACTTAAAGGCCAAAGTTGTACGTGGCTAATTGACATTATCGATGTTGATGTGAACGTTACTGTTTTTTTAAAATTTCATTTTTATTTTTGGTGTGGCTTCATGAAGATTGGACTCATCCCCTTTGAGGAGGATGAGGAGTACTTTGAAGCTGATGTGTGAAATAACTGTGGAGCACATTGTACGGAATGTTTTTCCTCGTGTGCTGGTTTGCACTAATGGCTAGAGTTTTGGAAGTATTTCACGGTCACGTAAATGCAAATCTATGCTAATCAGAATGTGTACACTATTCCTAAGGAATCAATTTGAACACACATGGTGAAAATGAAAAGCTTTTCTAATAGACTGAGACAAACACTCAAACCTCACCTGCTATAAAAGACAACATCTAGGTTGACTTTGTGGATATTAATTAAGAATTATAATGTAGCAGAGCTTATCAGGATGAACAAATTCAAAGGAATGTTGTCAACAAAGTAAACCGTTAAGTCTCTGTCTGTGTAGCAGCCATGTGGAGACGTGGTTGTTAAAGGTAAGAGTTCTTCATATTCACAAGTATTCAGGTTGTGAATACTGTACAATCTGTTTGGCGTGGATGTTCTCTAAATCAGGCTTCACTAGTGAGGCATTGCCAATACATTCATTGTTTATCAGTCAACCTTTTCGTCTCCATTCTTATAGAAATGCTATTAGTAGGAGCATTAACAGTGTTACCTAAAAACCTGCGTCTTGGTTCATTTTATTAGTTAGGTCATCCACATGATTGTTAGTTATAAACCTGCTATGACTGATTTTATGATTCTTTATTTTATACCTTTTTGTGAAATTGTGCAGTGTATTATTTTTTTGTTGAAGATGTTATGTTGATCCTTAGGTATTAAGCTAGCACAGCAACAATAAATATGAGGAACAAAATTGTGAGCAGACTGGAGGGGAGGCGGGAGACTTAAATAAACTCGTACATTTCAACTTGAGTGTTTGGTTGCTGTTCATTCCAGTCGTTTATTATACAGGGATGCACATAAGTGGTGAACGCGTACACATCAGCCCCCAACTAAATACTATTACAAGAGGCTAAGAATTATGCCACAAGTTTTAATTACCAGCATGGGAAGTAATTCGAACCATTATTGATAAAGACTGATGAGGCAATTTGCATCTGACCCCCACTGAACCTAACTGGTTTAACAATCATGACTCATTATGTAGTGGAAGGTGGAGTGAAGTTATCCGTACCAAACCTTCCATTGATTTTGCATCTTGCAAGAATTCAATTAGTGCTTCCACATTAATAACATGGCCATATTTCAATTACATGGCATTTAAAATGGCTTTAATTTTGAAATTAAACATCAGATTGACCACTGGTAATTGAAACTTTACTTTTTTGCTCTGGTGTGAATTTAGCAATGTATTAATTTGAATAAGACATAAAGAGTTTTAAATTTGAAATCTTACATCAAATGTCCTGATAAATAATATACTACACATTATCATTTAACAGCACATTAGCCATAGGAAAACAACTGTCTAAAAATGTCCTTGAATTAAAAGCTGTGGCATCATTTAATAGTTTGACAGAAAGTCAAGATAAATTCTTGCATTATAATATTAAAAAATTCCTGGGGGCTGATACTGTTTCACAGAAAAGACATTTTATAGGCGGCAGATAAAGAAATACATAGAAAGTGTAACTGCACTCTCTAACAGACACAAAATAAAATGTATGTAAAACATTTACAAAATAGGAAGACTCATCGAAAACTTATGTATGTACATTACATGTGGCTGAAAGCTGACATTCTGTTGCACAGGTGCAGCTAATAATATTAACGACTCTTAACACCGTGCCTCTTAACGACATCATTAATGTTATTAGTTACATCTGTGTTGGACAAGTGAACATGTCCATCATGAGACAGATCTGTATGGTTTTGTGCATGTGCAAGGCTGCACGTGTGGATGCATGATTTCCTGTCTGTGCTTCCTTTAATGAGTGCGTAGACCTGTGTGTGTGTGTGTGTGTGTATGTCGGTTCAGATCTTAGCCAGATAAGGCCCAGGCACTAGTCCAGCTTGCCCATTCCTCTCTGCAGTCCACCACCCGTCGTCTGCTTCTTCCAGCACTTGAACCACGTCCCCTCTGGTCAGAGACAATTCATCCTCTTGCTGACCGGTCAGTGTAAACAAACACAGCAGGTAGTTTACAGTTGAGTCATGCTGCTTAAGCCTTTTATTAAGTTAAATCTAATACATCAAACACCAAACTGCGTGACTTAAAGTGGCTTGAAGAATTTTTCAACAGTAATTTAACATTTTCTTGAACCACTTTAAGCAAACATAATAAAACAATTTTTAAAATGTCTCAAAATGTGTTTACAAATTTACAGCACCTGTCATGAAATGAAATGAAACCAGATGTGATGTGGTTGGTTTAGGCTCTAAAGCTCTTTTACTAATTCACACAGCTTCCCAATGAAAAAACAGTGCTGCCTTCTCAAATGAATCATAGTTAAAGCTCACAGCGTCTTGTCCAGCGATGTTATTGTAATATGTTTCAAATGAGCACGGGACTGAACGTTGCCAATGATGCACGTGTTGATCACCTGTGCAACGTAGTCGTAAAGCACCGTGTAGCTGTTTTCATCTGCTGCAACCGTGGCCGCTGAGGCTGCTTGCTTGTTGCCATCTATGGTTGCATACGGCGAGGTCTCAGCCAAAGCCAAAGCCACTGATGATAAAAAGCAAATAGAAAAAGTACATGAAACCTTTAGTCATCGTACAAATACAAACAAATCCTCTGCATTTAACCCATCCTAACTATCAGGAGCATTGGCATCCACAATGCAGTGCCTGGGGACCAACTCCAGCCTAATGCCTTGGTCAAGGGCAATGGCAGGAGCAAATAGAAAGCAGTTATAAACATAATCGGTTAGCCTATTTTTTTAAGGTCAATCACTTCACAAAGCATGCACATTTCAACAATTGTCCACATTCAATTTGAACAAAATCCCTTATTAAATAATAATGGATGACTGTGCCAAAGATATGAGGCACAAACATAAAATCTGTTAATTTAAAATCGATTTAAAGTCATATGGCTTTACAAAATGTAAACTAGGTCACTGACACTGTTTTTTGTAAGTTGGAACATTTTTGGCGATATTTGACGTTCACTTAGCAGGTCCGTAGTAGCCCTGTAGTCTTGTAGAATGGAGGAACCATGGAACACGCCTGAAAAGCCTGTAAAAGCTCCTCTGCATGAAGTTAAAAGTTTAGTTGGATACTAATATGTTCACCATTACCCCAGAAAGTGTTTTCCTATGACCTTTTACCCTGAAACGATTGTATTTATGGAGTACTATCGATAATCAATAGTAACTTCCTAGTTCCTTGCCCCATACGCTGAGAGAATGTGGCAGAGATATAGATGCTGGGCGTAGTAAGGAAAATTGTTTCCCAAAGAGAAATGATTTTTAAAAAGGCGTTACTGTCATTTTAGTACGACACAATTCTATTTTGAAATCCACATTTAGTTTATTGTTGCATGCATAACTTCTATTTTTGTACTGTTAACATAAATAAATAGCACAGGGCTTCAGTCATAGGCCTACGGACCTGGTAAGTGAATGGAAAATATCGTCAAAAATGCTCCAACAAATAAAACCCAAATCAGTGTCGGTGACCCAGTTTGGATGTAATTTCCCCAAAAATCATTCAATGGTAAACCACCAGAGTATCACTTTAATGGCTACTTAGATTTCTTTCACCCGCGGTCAGCTGATGTTAGTGCCTTGTTTGCCATCCTTAGACCTCGCTTGTCAAAAATATGTAAATGTAATATCACAGATGAATGAAATACTGAATGGTCCTGATGAGAGGTACTGACCTGGAACACTAGATGTCTCCATTTGTTCTGCGCTTTGAGGACTGCCCATGATAACAATATTTGAAGAACTTGGTTGTAGACCAGAGAACCTGTGTGAAATATGAGATATTTCAGTTAATTAATGCAATAAGATGCCTCCAGTAATTGCTTTCTTCAGCAGATGAATCGGCATATGAAAATGTCAAGATTTTGTCTTTTGAAATGGAGGAAAGATTCTAAACTGTATAAAATTATATATTTATATACCTACATAGAAATATATAGGTATATATATATATCAATTTTTGTGGATTTGCAATTTAAAAAATGAATAAAATTCTCTTTTATAATGGTAAAAATAAACAAAGGGAGTGTTGTTATTCATTTCGTCAAAAACTGTCCTCAATTCTAATTGGCTTTACAGTGCAGTGGTGTGAAACAGCAGCTTAGAACCCTGTTGATTATCAATAAGGCCCAAATCATTCAAATGCTCCCAATTTATTCCAATTGTAAGTGGAGAAAGATGAATCAGGGGAAACTGTAATCTCTTTGTCACTGCCACAGCAACCCTGAATTCTTTGTTTTGTTTTCTTAACCCTGACAGGTTTAAACAATGTCGTCCCCTCTTGATTCTTCCTTCCAGGTAGTTTTGTGTCAGACCTCTTCATCACGTCTCCCGCGTCTGCAAATTGAGCTCTGCCATTGCTGTCCCCCGACGGCTCCGTCTGGTAGTAGCTCTCAAACACAATGGGCTCTGCGAGAAAGAAAAGAGAAGCTGCACATTCGAGAAGTGAAGACGACGGAGTTTTGCTCTCTGTTTCCTGGTCCACTGAAACTGAAAGGTCAGAAGGTGTTCTCGAGGTTTCTCGTTAATTCTACTGGGTTCTAATCCAAGCCACTAAACAATTATAGGGTAATAGTTTTGCTGTTCAGTTAGGCCACTGGTGTCAACAATTAATAGAAACAGGACAGCAGAGAATAATCCTCTACTGTAGCTCTCTTGCTATGATACTTAGTAAGTTACAAATTACAGTTGTAGCCTCTAAATATCCAAAACTTGATAACGAAATCTGAAAGTGTGAATCAGATGATGGCATCCTGAGAACGTGATCACATCGAAAATGGGAACATGGGATCATAAGTAATGCGGGATCCTATCTCAGTAAATAAAACCCAGGTATGCGATTAAGAAAAACAGGTAGTGGACAAAGTAAGAGTAAAACAAATGTGTGGCTTCAAGCAAATAACATCTCATTGCCGAGCATGACGGCTCACCTGGAGGTTTCCCGCCTGTCGTTTTCATCTCTATGAAGCTGTTGTTGTCTGTGGTGATGTCACACCTCTCCAAAACCTTTCTCACCTCCTCGTACAACTAATGTAAACAAGAGGCAATCCATTTCAAATCAAAATTACGCAGCATACCTGCATATATCAATATGTTTAGTAGAGTGTAAACATTTCATTTCTCGCACTGCTATTAATGATGAAAATTATTGTGGAAATAAACATGCAAGCTTTTCAGTGCTGCTTCATCTAAAATATCTCTGTCGGCTCTGACTTTAATCAAATTAAAGGGGTTAAATCAGGCTTGAAATGAGTCACGATGTGGCCCAACTTCAAACCCAAACAAAGCTCCAGACGCCGCTTTTGAAACGGACTTAACCAAAAAACGCTTTTCTTACACTGTTCGATGCTAAATTGCCGCTTATGTTGCAGTAGTAACTGTTCAAATAAAGAGAGGGGTAAAATCACCTCGTCGTCTTTGACGCACTGCATGGAGAAAAGATTGCAGTGATCCCAGAGCGCACACCTGAGCATGCTGATGCGATCCCCCTCCAGCTGCTGGAACACCTGGGAAGCACGTACACAGATCTTATTTCCTCTCACTTTACAACTCATTATGCCGCATTAGCCCACACCGAAAGTAAACATGTGTGTTATATAATTGACATGGTTATAATGTACCTCAAAATAACTTCTATAAGAATGGTTGTATGGTGTCTTGCTGGACTGTAGTTTTGTTATTCTATTTTTAGTGTGCTCAGTGCAGGAAGAGGAAGAGCATTTAAATGGGTCAGCAGCAGTAGGAGGGTCTGTTGAGGGGAGTCATACTGCTTAAGGGGATGTGGTGTGAAGCTGTGAGCGTGTGTGTGTGTGGTTAGAAGCCCTCATTCAAGGTGGTGATAGTATCTGAGACAGAAGTGTTACATTAAGCTTCACAGCGCATCATACCTCACATGTACTTTTGTGTGTGTCTTCCCAGTCCTGGCGAGCTTCGTCTAGCTGAGTGATATTGGTGAGATACAGCCTCTCTGCAGGATATCACAACGGCACAGTTATGCTTACAAACACATCATCACCATCTATATGTGTGGATGCTTGGCTAAAATCCAAGTCATATGAATAAATATGTATATTAATAAAGTAAAACCCTTTGTAATAATGTGACTGTGGGTCAAACCTGCTTCATGGGCTGCCTGTCTGCACTGCCGCACCCTGTGGTGGACCTGGGCAAACAAACAAACAGGAAGTGACGTGTATGACCAATAAGATTAACTTATTATTGCTGAAATAGGAGCAGTTTAGTTCTGTGTCATACGTCATTAAACACGAAAACTCAAACACCCCCACTGGCAGTGAGACTTCTGAGCCATAAGAAGCCATCACATTTCCAGGCCACCACCATTGAAATCGAAATCGAAATCTGTATGTGAATTTGTGTTTACTTCTGAGCTTTGTGGTTTTTAGATAATATATACACGGGGTGACAAGCTTGCTAACTACGTGTGCACACATTGACTGTACAACCTTCAGCACGTTCCTTCCTTGGTAGATGTTAGTTTCAGTTCCAGTTTATTTGACAATAAAAAGCAAGAAGCATCTCAGTTTGTCAAGCATATTCATAATTGGCAGCATCTATTACAGTAATACTGACTAGTCAAGAATATACAGTACGTGCAGAGGTGCTAAAAAAAGAAACAGGAATCGACACAGACGCACTCACAAAAACAGAAAATCACCATACTGATATACGCCTAATATCCACTGCAGTCCATCCCAGTGCACCTACATATCTCAATGCTCTCTTACCATACATATTGACAAATCCAATTCAACTATAAGATCCGTTATGCTCTGTCATTGTATCTGTGTTTTTCTCTGATATGTGAAAAATAGCTACTGAAATAGTTTGGAGTTCTATTATTGTGTACAACCTGGCCCGGTGGGAATGAACTCCTCAGACCTGGAAAGTCATTGAGTTTTAAGGTGACCGACTCACAATGACACATACGGGAAACTTTACAGTTCTTTTGCCTGCGTGAATAACATTAAAACTCCACATCTTTCCTCAGTTCTCACATTCTCACACAGTGAGGCAGTGCAGTGCGTTTCTTTGTCGTACCTTTTCGGAGTGTTTGGACGAAGTAGCGGCCCCCTGCTCGGCCTCGTCCGCCTCCCTGCATTTCTGCTCGTAGCTCTTCTTAGACTAGCGAAATAACAAAATTGTATGCCATTAGCTAGGATGACATCATCTATGTTTAGGGTGCACATGTATCTAGTGTGTGTGTGTTTGTATGGAGGTAGAGAGCCTGAGTGATATAAAGCCCCTTTCACACATGCAGTCTTTCCCTGAAATGTTCAGGGATGCTTCCTGCATGGGGTCATGTGTGAATGGGAGCAGGGATCAATATTCAGGGAAATCTGTACCTCCAATTTCACCCCTCAAGACCATGCATCATTCCAGGGAAAATGCCTGTAAGGCTGTGATGTGAATGAAAGTAACATTGCATTAAGGCCCATCTATTCCTGCATTGTCATGGCATGTGTGAAAAGGCACAAGACGGCAATGTTCATGAATGTAGCTGCATGTGTGAATGCTGAAAATCACTGGCGGTGCCTGAAAGGTTATCCCAGTAATTTACAGGGAACTATGTTTGAAAAGGCCTGCATGAAAACAGACAGCTAGTGTGATGCGTCCTTGTCAGTAAGCATCCTATCCTACTACTATAATTGGAGAGCGTGTGTGTGTTGGTTTG
>OMOW01069185.1:2310-16106 GCA_900312555.1 Lamprogrammus exutus
ACACAGAAAAACTCACCCCACTGCAAAGGAGCAAGCTGTAGGTGCTCCAGGACCAGCTGGTTGAGGACTCCTTCAACACTGGCCTCTCCACGACGCCGCAGAGAAGGGTGGATGTGGTTAAGGACAACTGCACAAAGAAGCTTGGAACATTTTCATTTCAAGGATTATATATGCATACAAAATAGGAAAGCCTATGGTACACTTGAAGAAGTAAGAAAATGAAATTACGTGAGTGAAAAGGAATCATCTTGAAATACAGTACAATCTGCTATTCAAAGCCAGTTTTGGTGCGGGGCACCAAATGGATGATTAAAGGTCAGTCATCTGGCCATCAGTACTATGATTGTCAAATTGTAATGACTTAAAGAAATAAGCAAATCCTGTGACACTGCAAAACAGCACAGTTGTTAGACTCCCTCTTCTCAGTAGGGTGTGAGTGGAGATAGTAAACATTTAACCATTATTGTTCGAGTTCATCCTTCTGTAGTTTAGTGAATAAGTCTGTATACACTCTTGACACGTCAATTGTGACTGAAGATGACAAAACAATCTTTTCAATGCCTGTTTAGATGAAATGGGGCCTCATTTTACACAGAATCTACATCCAGATACATTATCCAGTTAAGGAAGAACACATGTTAATGTAGACTGTAAATGCCTGCTGAATGCAATCCTGACAGATCACTCACGGAAGAGGTCTGGAAGTGAACTGATCCCAGTCATCTAGTCAGGTGATGATGTGCCCTGACAATGGCAAAAAGGACTGCTGGACAACCGGACACGCGCATTGACAGAGCTATGGCCGATTGGGCCCATACCAAAAAATGTAGTAACAAAACAAATGTATAAAGAAAAGAAGAGGGAGAGGAGACAAGCTTCTGCACTTGTGTCAGTGGAAAAAACACTGAGCTGAGAGTGTGTGAACAGATGAGGAAATGCAGCTGCCCTGGTATAGTGAAATAATAAAATAAATAAAATGTTAAAACTATTACATACAGTACAAATTAAGACATAACAAAATATAAAGATATTTTGAATCAATGTCCATGAATGTATTGTTTGTATGATGATTTGATTTGCATTAATAACAAAGTAATAGTGTTTGGTACTTTAAACATGCTTTGAACTGATTGTTAGATAAGCGTATGTGCTGTGAACACTGTACTCTTACAGTAGGAATGACATAACTTTTGAGTGTGTTGGTATGAAGTGAAATCTGAAAATATGAGTGACTTGCTTTTGAGATGAGTAAAGGGGGAGAGCATCAAGTCTTAATTTTTTGGTGTCATTTGAAGGATGAAAAAAATTAATCGAAAAATTAGTTTAATAACATTCAGTAAAAATGCTGTTAATTCAGTTTGAATCAAATCTTTTTAGATTTGCTTTAGTTAGATACATTCAGGTATTCCCTTGGAGGAGGTGAAACCAGTATGTGGGTGGGACATCCTTAAGATGCAATATAATGTGCTTTCAAACTCTCTTCTGTGTTCTCTGCTCCAGACAGAGAGGTTTACTCTAGAGACAATGTGATCATAATACTACAGGAGAGTATGTGCCGAAGAGAATAGGAGTGAAAACCTAGCAGCTAAAACCTGTACAAGAATTGTAACTTTTATTCTAATCGAGGGTGCAAGCACGGTCTGTAACAGTTACTGGGTGTATTTAAATTAATAAAAGACAACAGTCTTTTGTCTAGATAAGACTGTTTACTAGCATAACAACCCCCATAATGACATTCAATGAAATTGCAGGCACAATCCAGACAACAAAAACACTTGTAATGCAAGTCCCAACATCAGATGTCAATATCCAGATAACTCTCTGGATAAAGAGATCTAATTTTAATGCAAAGTGTAAAAGGGGGCCTATATGACCATTTTTGAACTAAAATAAATGTGAAACTAAATCTTACTATCTACTAGAACGTAACAAGATTTTAAATGCATTACTTAACTCAATCCATTATCTTCTAAAGCCTTGAGTTTGAACAAAAGACACAACAAAATTTGGCAATGTCTGTAAACAACATGATAAAAAATGCAAAGGTGTGCAGTGTAGCTAAAATGAAGTATTCTTACTCTGTATCTCACCGACAGCCATTCAAAACCATTTTTTTTGCTGTTATTATGATTCATTGTGAGAGTTTAACTGAATGTCCAGCAGGATGTAGAGGCTGAAGGCATGGTATTCAGCTTGAATGTGAGAGTTAAAAAACCTTCAAACATTTCCATTTCCTTGAGCTTATGGTACTTTCATAAGATTAAGCCCCTATCTACTTTCCCTTGGTTTAGATTCCTGAAAACCAAAGCAGTCTTACCTGTTCAGGCTAACCACAGCACATTTTCTGATACATTACTGTTGCACATTAGCATTAAAATCACATAAAAGGCAGTGGCAACCACAGTGGCTCATGCAGCTGATCTGATATTTTAACCCTGACCTACAACCAAGGGGCTTTTAGCACTGACACATTTATTTTTCAACATCCTCTCAATGGACAATTAGCATTGTACCACAAATATGAATTGCTAATGGGAAAATAGTTACGACAATGTACTTGATGTGCCTGGTTGTGTGTGCATGTTTGGCTGAATGTGTGTTTTACTGAATGTGTACTGAATCCAGCAAAACTATAAGGATAATTTCAGTTTATTCTGACTGAATCAAAGGCTTCTATTGATGGATACATTTAAAATAAAAATGAAGTGAATCATCCAGCAGAAGCTGAGAAGAAACATATTTCTGCTTTCTTACAGCCAGTCAAGTCGATTAAGCTCACTGCGAGCCAGCTCTAGTCTATGAAACGTTAACAAAATAACAAATTACACAAAAATAAGGAATCACAAGACAACTGCCATGTCTCTTCGCCGTAGGTGGCTTGCTTCCTAAGATATGAGGGTTCTAGGGTTCTACCTTGAGTCTTCAAGATTAGAATCGTAATAAAAATTTCCATGACTTTTCCAAACATCTGGGGATGTCTCATTTTACCAAAACAATTCTAGGTCTGGAAAACACATCTTCAAATTCCATGACTTTTCCAGGATTTTCAGGACTGTAGAAACCCTGTAAAAAATATTGTTTGACCTGCGTGGAGATCTTAGATTTCATAAAGCTCCAAAATGTTTTCAATCTATAGAGTGTCAGGAATCAGCCACTTAACTGTGATACACTTCACGGTCCCAAGGACATGGGGGAGTAAAGCGGCAAATACAACAGACAGCTAATACATTTTTCATTTGCCATTTCTGTTGTCTGCTTAATGTAAGAATCATTAATAACATATGTCCTTCACAAAATGTGAAAAAAGGCATTAATGGGACCCACATGAATTAACTGTCACATACGCTTTATGTTGTTTACTCATTTAGCTACCAAGGGTTCATGGTGTACATGTTGCTGTAACCTGACAATAGCAAGTAGATCATAGGCTATGACTGTGGATATTTGTCTGCTGCATCAAAACAAATATGCCTATCGTGGAGCAATTAGCCAGATAATATGATATGATAAAACATTGCTGATCATTTACACAGCTGACATTTGGAATAATGGGTGGAATGAGCAGCATCCACAACACTGAGCCTGTCTATTAACCTTTGAAAGGGAGGACAGGGTGTGTGTGCAGAGGGATAGCATCTACAGAAAGACAAACTGTGCCGAGTAGTTCCTACTGTGCCTACTGAATTCTATCAAACTCACAGTCTGGCATAATAACTCACAGCATCTCAGTTTCATTCACATGAACAATAAATAATGTTTAACCAGTGTCGTCATCAACTCTTTCAGAATTAAGCTTTCAATACAGCCGAAAACAGATGCATAAAATATCTCCAATCAGATTACAAACATTTCATCTGACCAACGATGTAACACAAAAGGGCTCTCACTCTTACCTTTTAAAAGATTGTTTTTACTTATTTATAACAGGACTGGCCCTGAATGCCAATTTAAGAATTTTAGTACTTGCAGGTTCGTTCAACTGTTTGATTTATAGGCAACAATAATAAGGTATAGTCACTGCGGTTTGCTATCTGTCCAGCCTTTTCTTTGCAGTACTGGATTTTCTAAAGCCCAAAGGTTACAACATGCAATCAGGGCAAATGGGCTCTGTTTACTTTCATTGTGCCAGTAAAGATGAGCTGCAGTAGGCTAGTAAAAACATCAGTCACATGGGTATTCTGGCCAATTATGTGCCATTCCCAACATGTCAGTTTCCTCTGTGGAGTCAGACAGACGTGGAGAAAAGTGAGTTGAGGATTTCCCCTTCACTTTTGTGTTTGCTGTGTGAAATAAATGATGATATAAAATGTTTAGAGTGATAGTATGGTGTTTTGTAAAAACTGAAATGCTTCAGCTTGTTTCCCCAGTCACAGGAGGAAGGAAAAGGGGGTTAAGTGAGACTATCTTTTTTTGCTTTAGTGCTCTACTGGTTCTGTGCACAGATTGTATACAACCTAGATGTGTGACAGTGACTTATGCATTAACTGAGGCTAAGTAACACAATGTTTATTATTTCTACATACCTCCGTTCCACCGTAACAAAGAAGTATTTGAATGTTCAAACAGCAGGGGCCAGCCCTGCACTAAATACAATATTTGTTGCTCAAACAGCATTTGAAATAAGCAGGGTGAAAGTGAATTTCCTACTCTACTGCTACAGTTTTGTGCAGTTGCAGAATGCAACTTCAAAAAGCAAAATGTGTGACAAAACATGACATTTTAAGAGAAAGCATTCTAATAAGGAGTGACAACCACATTCAGCGGCAGTGCATTTGTACACCAGACAAACCTTTTATCAGTCAATTAGATTTTGGCATTTCCCTGTTTCCAGCCCAGCATAATGCTCTATTATACACAACAGTTTGGCTGGCAAGTGAAAAATAGACTGGATTGTATTCATAGGCATTCAATACTTCACAGTTCCTGACAATTTTGTTTGAAATAATGAAGGAAACATTTTCAAAACGCTGGGTGGAGAATTGCTGCACCAAGGGTTGGGATGAATAGTGGATGTTTTTAATTTACTGCTGATTGATTTTACCTAATTACGGCTTGGTGGTGACCCAACTTATCAACCCCAACTTACGTTACATTATTAAAGACATTAATCAATCCAGTAATGATGATGTGATTCCTTTCTTCAGGTGTACTGTACATAGCTGCCTCTTGCTCTAGCAACAATCTGTAGGAACATTTGATTAATCAAGCTACTTGTGGTACAAATACAATGATTAGCTGGTCACATAGGCTGCAAGATCACCTTTAGTCTTCACCCTAGATTGAAAAATGACAGACACACATCACTGCCCAAGGGGTTTAGCTGAGCAATATGCCCTAAAGGTGATGAGCGTCATTTTAAAACAAGTACTAAACCATCAGTAAAGTAGGTATGCTCTGCTAAGTAAGATGTCACAAATAAACAAAATGATGTTCATTGGGACTTTGGTAATGACCACATCAAGTAAAACTATGACATGTTCCTTCAGCTTTTCAATTTTATCCAGTCCCTGACTGTGGCAATGTCTTTCCATATGAGTGGATGGCTTATAGATGAATCCCATTATCAAAACTATAAAGCATTGTAAAATGGTAGGGAACTCTGAAAACTGCTTAGGTCAAGGCCAAGCGAATATTTCTGAGAGTGACGAGCAGTATAGGCAAACATACTGCATCTTTAGTTCCCAGTTTTAATTCTAAAATGAAAGATGACAGATTTGACATTGTTCTGCTCTTCTTCTTATGTTCAGTAGGAAAGTTATTATCTACACACTAACAACTGTCTGCCTAAACTACAAATCAGAGTATATAACAGGTGATGATTATGAAGTTGGTCCATTGACACTGACTCCATGAGTTTGTATAATTTAATGTTTGCAATATTACATTGTATTGAGTTTATTTGAAAGGAAGGCTGTCAGTTTTGAATGGCGTAGCCTGGTATCCAAATACTTGGGGAAGTCCTGAACTTGTGTACTAGACTCCTTATTGTTACAATAACTATGCTAATTATAAGTTAAAAGGTTTTAAATCTATTTATCATACAAAAAATAACTCACGTTAGTGTTTGTGTGAATTAGTGTTCCAAATGTAAAATATACTGGGTTTTCTCCCTTCCCCCATCTTGCCATGTTGTTGTGTTGTTCTCTGTCTCATTCTCTTTCCCTTTCTGTTTCTCTCGCTCTCTCTCACTCCCTCTAGCCTGTAACACACGACATACATTTATCAGAAATGAAAAATGTATGTATGGGCAGGGTGGATGAGTCTCACAAAAAGAATACAAAGAAAATAATTATCCTGAACTAATCCAATAATATCTTTCTGACACATTGCAGTCAAAGTGTGGTGTTCTTCTGATTGTGCATTTTTGTTCTAAATAATGTTGTTGTGCTCATGTTTTGTCCCTTTCCACAAGAAAATGTATCCATATCCCAGTAGAATCACTATGGTTGTTTCTATGGAGCACCAGATGATGTTGCAAAGTTCACCATCTTTGTGGAGAAGGTCTAATATTTGTCTCTAGATGACATCTCCACTGCAGTCTGCTGCTCTGCTTGTTAAAATCTGCAAATTACAATGGGAATTGGAACAGCTTCCTGAAGACAAGGCATTCTATGCATGCTGACGAGAACCTATTTTCAGCAATTATTGTTCATTTCTAAGAGAAAGTTTGTTGATGGTGTATGAAATGACTGGACCATGGACAAGGAGAAGACAAGTGTAAAGGCGCAGATAAGAAGGGGGTCATCTCCCTGTGGAGAAGCAGAACAAAGAGGGCAGGATGCTGACAACGGTGGTGTCAAAAGAATACCTCTGATGGATCACAAAGGTCATGCATAAACTACGACCTATGGGAACGTGTTTGACTCATATTGCTGCATGTGATGAATTGCACACCCGACACGTACAAAACACACACTAAAACATCACTTCATAGTGCCAGAGCCGCAAGTACTTCACCATACGCTTTCCCATCTGTCAGTGGAACAAGCTCCCTGCTGGCCGGGGGGCCTCCAGATGTGAGATCCATATGTCCCGTATCAATGGCCTGACTGATAACAACAAACAACATTTAGGAGACACGGCACTGCTGGATGGATTTGATCAACCCATTAAAACTACTGGAGATTATGATCTGTAATTGCTTTAGATGAGCCTGAGCACACTCAAATACACAGTAAAGGTAAAATTACTATCTCTGTAGACTGTAGCAAAACACACAGGCTAGCATCTCTATATAGGCGCTAATGTACACGTAATTGGTGGAAGGATATGATGCTCCAACAGATGCCCAGTTTGCTATTAATCTGGCAGCCCTGGGCATGCTGTCGCTCCTCCTCCAGCTGCTTAGGATTAGTGAAGCGAACTGTCTCCTGGTCCAGCTGTGGCAGGCTCTCAAAGTCAAACTTGTCGACCTGGATCGCCATCCTGCAAGAGGAGATAGGAGAGGCACTTACAAACACATTTAAGTTACATATATACTTGATATACTTTCTGAAGTTACCTTTCAAAAAAAGCATTTTGTGTGGAAATGAATCAAAATGTTGCATTAGAATATGTGTATGTTCATAGACAGCTAGGGCAGTATTGATCAATTATACAGAAAATATGTGGCCAAAACCATCATAATATCCACTACATTGGAGGTGAATGCCAAATGCATCAGCAATACTGACCACAATTACACACAAAACAATAGTATTTGCGTAATTGACACTACAGTGATGTTTGAGCGAAATGTTCCTTCGTAAATTTACATATTTCTATCCTGATGCTCGATCGACCACAGAGGTCTGTATTTATCTCCATCGTCATAATCAATGAAATCTTGCTTACAATTTATTCCTGGTGTCAACCAACATGTTGTTGTATTTGGTAAGTGTTTTTTTTTTTTAATGTGTCAAGCAGTATTGCTAAATTGTTTCTTTAGTTTGAACAAACACTCAGGGTCCAACATTTCAGTCTATAGTATGATTTGCTTGTTATTTCTTACCAAGAATGTTCATTTTTTGGAATCACAGCAATTGCAAGTCTATGATCATTGCAAAAAGCTGTCTCTACCCCACCCTCCAATATTCACACCCTCCACTTCCACAGCAAACATCAATTCGATGCACTCTTTCATTGAGTGCGCGAGTTCCCTGTAGAGTTTGTAGATGAAGCAATTACAGTTCAGCTCAAATGACAGAAAATGCTGCTCTGCCTCTGCAACTTACTCAACATGCAAGAAAGTATTGAGGACATCCGCGGAGGACTTCAGCAGTTGCAAATGTGGGCTTGTCAATAAGTCAAATGCAGAACTGTCAAATCCATGGAGCAGGGCTCCCTTCCAGTGGAAGGTTTATAATCTAGACTCATACTGTTGGGAAGAATGGTGTTTGTGTGAAGCACCCAAACAAATTAGTCACACTGTCATGTGAGACAAATCAATCCTAAAAGAGCTTCATATTTCTGCCTTTCTGGCTCTTTTATAATTGGACCTGAGTCAGTTATAGCTTATGTTGAGTTAAATGCACCATCCTGTTGGAGTCTTTATAAAATAGCATATCCAACTGGTGTAGTAACTTTGACAAAAGTATGGAGCATTAAAACATGACAATATGGCCAAGAGCATAAACATTAGAAGATTCCCATTCTCTATTGTTCAGTAAAGCTCTGCCTTCACCCTGAAATGAACCTAGTACTTTACATTCCTCTTACTGGTGTCAAGGTGAATGATCGGCTTCACATCAAATGTTCAACTCAGGGCCAGACTCCATCAGAGCCTTTTTCAAAAACAGGGAAAAGGGTCCACCAGCAGTCCATTTCACCATGTCGTGAGTATTTCAGTCATTTCCTACCAAGAGAAATTACACAATGTGACTTTGTGGTGGGCAGCTAACTGCAAATTACCTGAACATCCATCTCCACAGGAGGCCAAGTTACAATAAAAGGTTTCTATAAAAGCAGAATCTCTGAGTGTTGCTCCCCTGCTTTGACAGGAACCATGCCGACCAATGCAAATAAATTATTGTTCAATGAACATATTCAAAAGCTGCATTGCCACGTGCCCAGCTATTTCCATTCCGTTTCATAGGCAACACAGAGGATCTATGTAGCAACTGGTGCATGTTCTCTCTGGATCCAAGTTCAGGGGCCATGATGGCTCCCAAAGGAGTCATTTTCTAATGCACTGAGAGCCTGTCTGTGCTGGGTAGGGCTTTGGTATGTTTTCTCACAACAGCTAAGAGCATCTATCATCCAAATGATGAATTGCCACACAAAGAGATTATATGAACACTGCGTAGGGCAAGCAAGTCAGAAAATCTTCAATTAATAGAGGGTGATAGAGGAAAATAGTAATAGAGGAAAACCAAAACATGCAATTAGGGAGACGATGCAATTTTGTTTAAATTGTTGGATGTCTCTACAAGTAATCTGTCATTTTGTTTGTTTAAACTTTACACTATCCAGCAGAGAGGTATAATTCATAGGCATAGCTGCTGTTTTTGTTGCCATACCTATTGCAAGTCATTAATGAAATTAGACTTGTAGAGCAAATATCTTAATGGGTCCAGAAACATACATACATCAAAGCAGATTGGTGCAAAAAAGGCAATGCAATTATCATTTCACAGCCTTTACAACAAAGCAGAACACAAATTAAATAACTATTAAGATTTAAGAACAAAGACGAAAGGGAAGCTTCTGCTATTGCCCCGCCACACTCAAATACATCTGCCTTTGAAGATTAGTGGTACTCGGCTTATGTCACTGACTGAAGTCCCATCTTCAAATGGGCACTGCTTTTCATTCCCAGTCATCTTCAAAAGCAAACGTTGCACACCCAGTCTAAAAATACCTTGTTTCAGTGATGCGAATGGGCCCTAAATGGAAAGACACTGCCTTTGACAAGGTCTGGAACTCATTTTCTTTGGACACATAATTACTGACATTTTTGAGAGCCAGACACCTACATCCGAATTGACATTTCAAATATCGAGGGATGTTGAATGGAATGTCTTTCAAAGAACAAAATCAACCATTTTGCATTACTGCAACACCAAATTCAAGTTATTGAATTTGCATTATTTTTTCTGACCAATAAAAAGATGATAATTTACATACATGCATATTATAATGCAGATGTTGGCAATGTGGTGCACTCCTGCATGGAAGTGCACATACATCCACTTCCACGTACACACAGGGGTGTGTTGTGACTGTTTGGAATTGTCTAAATACTGTGAATAATGTGAAAATGATAATTGTTCACTTATCATCTTCAAACAAAAAAATCTAATTAAAATTTTTGCACCTGAGGGCAGAGGTCATTAAGTACAAACTTTTGGTCAGTACATAGGCAGATGGGTTTACACTTCGGCAAACATACATGTAAACGTCTTTACCAAACTATGCAGTGAAGGGTGTTAAAGGAAGACAAAGATAGCAGAGGGTATGGATATGTCCCACCGTGCACACCTCCCAAATCTCAACAGAGCATCTTGTGGTCCAACATATTGACACAATTTGATAGGTTGACAACACACAGAAAAACAGAGAAAATGACAAGATGGACAGATAAAGGGAAGTCTGAAAATACAAGCATTTACTTGATAACTCTGACCGCCTTTACAAAAACCTCATTATTAATTCCTCCCTCCCAGTGAACGAGTACATCGGCACGAGTATGAAAGAGAACACCTACGCGAACATCTCGGAGTGACACCTGTGCACGTTCGCTTGATGTTGACTAGGGGAGAAGGAGGAACACATTAACCCAGTCTCTTTAGCAGTTTGAGACGCATAACAGCTGTAGCTCTATCATGTTGTTATGGATCCCATTACAGTTCTGGACAGAGTCACTTCATTACATCAATCTTCCCAGAACAAGAGTAGGCTCCATCATGCAGAGGCACCACGCCAGATGAAGAGATGATATGTTTTTAATTTGCTCGGGACGTTAAAAAGGTTGCAATGCAATATATATAACATGAGGTAATTACTCACTTTTGAAATGAGTCATATTATAGCAGATATGTCTCTAAAAACTTTTAAAAACCAGAGCCAATGAGTAATCAGTTTAAACACTGATTGCAACTCAGTGGACAATAATAAATATCTGAAAAACAGGCATGAACTGCTGACATCATGTTGACAGTGTTGTCTTTTACTTCACAATTACATTCTGTACATATTATGACTCACTACACAGTGCACACCAATTTTCTTTTACTTTTATCATCAACATTGAATCAAAAGACTGTAATGTGAATGGGTCAGTCTTATAGTGGCAAACAGCATTATCAGCCGGAGGTTTTAGTCTCTTTCATCTTGTTGCTTTGGTTTTAAGGCCTACAACATAAAACCATGGGTAGCCATATCCACAAAACAGATTCTAATAATCTGACTGACTAGAGTAATCAAGTGGATGGCGAAGAAAGACGAGCACTCAAGAGTTGCAGCAGGGCTAAAAGGAGAATGAATATTGCACTTAAATTCAACCGGTTGCAAGAAACATGATTTCTGTGAGCTGGTAATACTGCTGCAAGTTTCCTGGATGTATGAGTTAGCAAATGTGGCCAACATATTAGCCATTGACACATAAAATGCTGATCAGATTTAAGGCTGTGTGTCTGCCAGCTTATTTTTGGAGATTTTTTCTTCCCAGTGGAAAAAACAATCACTACTGGAGCATAAAAAAACACTAATAAATCCTTGCACATACTCCTGGCTAGATCCACACCATAAACTAATGACTTCGCTTGACCTGACTTTTCAACAGATTCCACTGAAATCGTTTAACAAGTTTTTGAGATAATCTGCCAACTAATTGACAGACAAGCTAAAAGGACAGAAAAAAGTCCACATACTAACCCCAACAACCCCAAAAAGAGATTTTTACTCAAGCTCATCTCATTTTCATTGATTTGATTGTGGAATCTTTCAAGTATTAGGTCATATCTGGAGACTAATCTAGCCCATTACATGGCTTTTATTAAAAAACTGTGCTGAGATGAGACCACTATGAAACATCTCCAGGCCTAATATCAAGTCCATTTAAACCTCGTTGCCTCCTTCCAGCCACAGATGATAACAGCCTGCTTGGACTTTCTTTCCCAGGTCAAAGACGGCAGAAAGTGTAGATAGGAGATATGACAGGATGGATGGATGGATGGCTGGATGGATAGCCTGATTTTACTCAAATGTACTGTTTGTCTTTCAAAAGGGTGAGTTGTGAATAATTTTGATTTCAAATAACAAACTCTTCCAAAGACATGCACAAATAAAGGACCTGTAAATTATCAGTGTTGTTTGTCTCCATATATACAGATAGAGGGGTATAGTTTCTTGTCCTCTTGTGTCAATTGATGGAGCTTTGTCCTGATGTGTTTGAGTGTTTTCGATTTTCCAAGACTGCACCCATTTTGTGTTTGGTGACTCACAATGAGCTTTATTGTAACTGGAAATGAATAATAGAAGACATGCATTACAGAGATTAGTGTTTGTTGTGGCATTTTAAAACACAAAGCCACAAAGCACAAAATGTGCTCTGTCCCATTTTCATGGATTTACCAAGCAACACATGTAAATAGATACTAAACAAAGAATAATATACCACTATATCACTATAATATATCATATTGTAAAGAGAAGGTATTGTACAGTTGACTGTGTCCTTTATAAATATCAGGTAGTAAGTTGTGGGTGCACCCCTTGCCAAATCATCACTGTTTATCACTAAAATATGTTTGGTTCTGCAACTCATATCGCTGACTGCTTCCCAGACGAGTTTCTCCGGAGAATAATCTGATGCCCTTGTGCAGAATCACCACTAGCAAATATGCAGCATCTTAATTTAAATTGTCCTGAGAGGAGATAAAACTATGGGCCACAGTGTTACTCTGTTTGTAGGAGACTCATACTTCAGTGCAGGAAGATGTTCACTGATATGAGCCAAACAGAAGTCGAATGCAGAGACAGTTTGGCTTAAGAAAGGTGTATATATATATATATATGTATATATATGCTGGTATGCTCTTTTTTTAGCATACCAGCTAAAAAAGAGCTGGTATGCTCTTTTTTTAGCTGCACATTTCCAATATTAACATATTAGGAAACACATTTAAATATTAAATATATATTAAAAAAACTGTGCTCTGAGATGAGACCACTATGAAACATCTCCATATATATATATATATACATACATATTTTTTTATTTTTTTATGCTCACCCCTTGAGCATAAAAATAAAACCAGCTGTGGGTAAAGCTGGAGCTCACTGGTACCATGAGTGCAAAAGACAAACACACAGCTCTCTGCCTCCCACCTGTGTGTGTCAGTAAACTGTCATATTTACAGGGCTGCACCTAAGTGATACGCAGATAAGTTGGAGAAGTGGTTTCCTAACATGTTAATATTGGAAATATTAACATAAAATACCAGCATAAACCTACTGGTTCTCTGTTTAGAACAAGACTGAAAAGATTGTGTGCATCCCTTGATATTTACATTTTTCTGATGCAGGTAACTTGTCTGGCAAAAAAAACCTTGGTTATACCACTCAGGTAATGTAATGGTTTTAAAGTACAGTGTTATAATGAAACTTATCTCATACCACTTCCTAATCAGACAAATAAACACTGTTTGATTGTATTAAAATTCATTCTTATTGTTTGGAATTTGGGGGTAGGGGAAAAAAAACATAATAATAATAATAATAATTCATTTATTTTATATAGCGATTTCAGTGACCCTAAGACGCTGACAGTATGAGACGACAGATTTACAACAGATACAGATAACAAATGACACAGG
>OMOW01069289.1:1985-12732 GCA_900312555.1 Lamprogrammus exutus
CAATTTGTGCTCTCCTCTTTCTTTGTTTTTTCTTCACACTCTCAAAATTCTTCCACACCCCCCCAAAAAAAAGATTAAAAATGCCCCCGCCCCCCCCCCCCCAACCATCTTTCACCCTGCACTCAGAATAGGTGTAGAGGAAGTGAGCCGTCTCTTTCAGAAAGAACATCAGGAATGCTACAGATGGTGTCTCCCCCCCTGTTAAAGTCTGTGCAGACCTTCTTCACTGATATCTTCAACCGTTAACTGGAGCTATGTGAAATCCCTGCCTGCTTCAAGAGCTCCACCATCATCCCTGTCCTCAAGAAACCCTGCATCACAGGACTAAATGACTGCAAACCTGTCGCCCTGACCTTTGTGGTCATGTATTCCTTTGAGAGACTGATGTTGACCCATCTGAAGAAGACCAGCATCTGGACGGAGTCTTACGCTTGGCTTCTGTTTATGAATTTCAACTTGGCGTTTAACACCATCCTCCTAGACCTCTTCCACTCCAAACTTACCATGCTCACGGTTCCCGCCACTTGCTCCATGACAGGTAGGAAGCAGCAGGTGAGGCTGGGGAAACTCACCTCAAACACACTGACCATCAGCACTGGTGCCCCCAAGGATGTGCGCTCTTCCCACTGCTCTCCTCCCTGTACACTAACGATTACACCTCAGGGGATCCCACTGTTAAACTCCTGAAATTTGCAGACCACACAACTGTCATTGGTCTCATCAGTGATGGCGATGAGTACATGTAAACGGGAGGTTGATCGTCTGGTTCTCTGGTGCAGCCGCAACAACCTAGAGCTGAACACACTCAAGACAGTGGAGATGACAGTGGACTTCAGAAAGAGCCAAACGTCTGTGCCCCCCCCTCACCATACACAACAGCACTGTGGCAGCCGTGGAGGCCTTTAAGTTCCCAGGGTACACAATATCCCAGGATTTGAAGTGGGAACTAAACATCTCCATCATAAAAAAAGGCCCAGCAGAGGATGTACTTCCTACATCAGCTGAGGAAATACAACCTACCAAAGAAACTGCTGATTCACTTCTACACCGCAGTGATTGAGTCTGACCTGTCATCATCCATCATAGTTTGGTTTGGTTCCGCCACCAAAAAGGACAGAAACAGACTGCAGAGGACAATCAGGGTGGCTGAGAGGATAGTTGGTGCCAACCTGCCCACCATCTGGGCCTTATACTCCTCTCATGCCCAGAAACGAGCATGAAACATTATCATGGACCCCTCACGCCACCTGTTTGAGCTCCTCCCATCTGGTCAGCATTTCAGATCACTGTTCACCAAAACAAACAGACAAAACAACAGCTTCTTTCCATAGGCCAACACCCTTTTGAACAGCTTACAGTCCAACACCCACAGTACGGACACAAGTAAACACAATTTATAATCTCTGTGTATATACGTGTACTTGCACTCTCAAACAGAAATATATGTATATATGTACATATATAGAAAACAATAGCTGTACTTATTGTACATTCTGTTGAATATTCTATATTGTATATTCTACATATCTGTTAATATATTTTTTGATTGACTATACATTTTATTTTCTTTCTTAATGTTTTATGATACTTTTATCTGTCTGTTTTGTACTTGGTGGTGTTGTGATAAGGAAAAAGCACAAAGACACTGAAAACCGGAGTCAAATTCCTTGGATGTGTGAGCATCGTTGGCCAATAAACTTGATTCTCTTTCTGATGAATGATAGGAATCCTTTATCATTGCTCAATATTAACACTATCAATGATGGAGTACCTATTTATATATCAAATTTCAAGTGTATTCCCCTCACACACTCAAAAAAGTATACAGTAAAATATAGAGAACTGTAAGGTAGGAATGGGCAATTAAGAATATGAATATATATGTATGGGATGAATAAATTCACATTTATGGATTTACAACATACAACTGTACAAGACATGAATTTGTCAGTCCCAAACCCCCCAAATATTCAATTTACAATGACATGATCTTGAGAAAGCAGCAAATTGTCCACTGTCTGTACTGGATTCCTTTCCTTTTATGTTTCTAACATTTTACTATTTTTTTAAAGCTTTGTTAAATATTTTTATCATTTTCAGCACCTTGTCCTTGTTCGCTTTGTTATTTTGTGTACAGTTTATATCATTTGTTTACTTATTTTGCATTATTTTGCTCTTATTTGGTGTTGTGTGCTTGTTGGCTATTTCTAGTGTTTCTTGCAGTGAATCGTCTGTCTTGGTCATCGATTTAAATCTCAACCTGGACTAAGCTGGAAAAATAAAGTTTAATGATGACGATAAATAATGACTTTGAGTAGTTTTTGTGATTGTTGCTTGAGGTCTGCATCATTTTAGACCTAAATAGAATTACTCTGTGCATATGCCTTTTTGAAACCACTACAGAGTGATTCATCTTCGCAATACACAATCTTTGTCTGGACGCGCTCATGGCTGGTATGTGTGTGTGAGACTGAGGATGGACGGTGTATCGTTGGGGTGAGTTAATTTAGCTGTAGGGTTTATTTTGTGTTCTCTACATTTCTTGTTTCATATTTTACCGTCATGACCCAATGATTGTAGATCCAAAGCGCCCTTTCAAAGCGCTGTCTCCCATCAAATCAAGCTAGTACCGGGGACTAGCCTGGATAAGTTAGCAGCTGATGCATTTAGCGTCAATTAATACCAAACTACAGGGTAACATATAGCAGTCAAATGTCGCTTCTCGTTAGCCACGCTTCACTGATTTGTAAAGCTTTCAAAACAAACTTGTACAACAATTTAAGCAGTGAAATATGTTAACTGTTAGCTTTCAGAGCTTATGTGATGTTAGCATTTGAGTTAGATGTTTATATTAGCAATGCTAAAAGCTACTTGACACAAAACAGGATTCGTTTTCTGTTAAGATTTCCATATTTTTGCACACTCATTCATGAAGTTAGTTTTCTTAATGACTTCACTGGTGTCTACAGTCACGACAAACATTCTTATTGTTTGTAATTATGTTGCCATTTCTTTGTTATATCGTTTTTGACTTATATATGGTGAAAACAGATTATTGTGTGTATGTTCAGGTTACAACATACAGTATGTCGAATGCGCAACGGGAACATGCGTACATTTCATAATACTTTCTTTACAAAGTGAAACATACAGTATAGTTTTAAACAAATCAATTGATTATCCAAGAAGCAGAAACGTTATCAACAACAATTTAAATAATCTATTAATTCATTTTGTCATTCATGAGTTATAACAGAACAGTTTATGCACACCTGTATAAAAGACAGGTGCATAGGAGAATAAAAGAATAGAATCAAAACTGACTTGACTCATTCTCACAACTATCATCACACATTTCAATGAATATTTGATAACAGCTATTTATCTCACAAATTAAGAAAATGGAAGATACAGTGATTTCCTGGATAGGCCTTAAATCTAAAGTATTTGTCCTTCATCCTTTCTTCTACTTCTGAAAATTCATTAGTGACAAATTTAAGATGATAAAAGGAGGAGTTGGGTCAGTGTTTTGATATAGGTTTTTGTAAATAGCTTGTATGAAAATTAGGAAGAGGCACTTGTTGGCACTTGAAAGCACAGTTCCACTCATTTCACCAGTCTGCGAGTGTTTCGCATCCCGTTAAGAGAGTGGCCCTGTTCCATCCTCCTCCTGTAGTCCCACTGATGACCCAGGAGGCTCTCTAATTGCTTGGATACCATTTATCTCCAATGATCCAGACACTGCCTCTCGTGTTTTACCAGTCTGGTGACCGCAACGGCCTCACCACGGCCAAACTGCGCCAGCGACTTAGCGGAGGACACGGCCAATGGGGGCATGCACACCTTCAACCAGATGCACATGAGGAAGGCATTCCAGTTTATGAACGACCTGAGGAGGTGTGTGTGTG
Organism: Lamprogrammus exutus; assembly: GCA_900312555.1. NCBI lineage: Eukaryota > Metazoa > Chordata > Actinopteri > Ophidiiformes > Ophidiidae > Lamprogrammus > Lamprogrammus exutus. The sequence goes on from OMOW01069289.1 coordinate 5,894, forward strand.
TTCGTGCCTTTGTATTAATGCATGTTGCAGACAACAAAAAGCGGCTGGCTATCTTTTACATTTTGAAATGTTGGTAGTGGAACTAAACTGGATTACATCCATATATTCTGGATGAATTTTAAAGTTCAACCCCATTAACTGTTCAAATGTAGTGTTTGTTTATACATTGTATTTATCATGAGTACTTGAGTGAATACAGAAAACAAATGGCACTTCTCTGTCACTCTTCATCCTTAGTAAAACGTTGTTGTGTGACGTCCAGCTGGTGGCAGGAAGTGTTGAGATACCAGCTCACAGGGTGGTCCTGGCTTCCTGTAGTCCCTATTTCTGCGCTATGTTCACAGGTACACGCACACACACAGTTTTCTGGACATTAACCACGGTGTGTGTGCATGATATGTAGTGTATATGCTTTTATGCTGAACTGCGTGTGTGCAGGTGATATGAGTGAGAGCAAAGCCCAGCAGGTGGAGATCAGAGAAGTTGACGGACAGACCCTGAGAAAACTGGTTGACTACATCTACACAGCAGAGATCGAGGTCACAGAGGACAATGTCCAGGTGAGTGTGTGCGTATGTGAATCGGACAGTTTTAGAGTTAATTTAAAAGCATCAGTGCCACATTAGCTGTTGTTAAGCAGTAGAAGTGTACAGTATTAGCCCTTCTGATCCTACAAGACCTCGTGTGTTAGTGGCAGTAAAAGGTTGCAGCCTTTTTGCTTTCTGCAACACTTCCTCTACTCGGCTGCCCACGTTGGCGCTTTTAGTCTTGAGGAAGTAAAGTGGCTGCCTGGGGACCCGTTGCTCCAAAAGACTCAGCTCATTTGTTGTTCTTACACTGTTTGGATAATTTAATCAAAACAGCACTGTGGCTCCCGGCAAAAAAGATCCGGGCTCGCAGGGCACCGGTGCCACATCTACAGAATGCTGGAAGCTTGTTTTTTTTCTTCTCCTGTGTAAACCTTTATTGTTTTGAACAGAGGTCAGATTAATAACATTACAATACAATCCTCAAGAATTCTTTTTCAACACCAAATTGTCACCAGTCCTGTTAAATTAACATTAAAATTGAATGTGGCAATAAGGTGAAGGAAGGGTGTGCCTGAAAGCTGGCCAGTAATATAGTTTTAAATGTGCTTTTTTAAATTAATTATAAAAATGTTCAGTGCTTTTCCTGAAGCCCGTGGGCCCAAAGACCTGATCAGTTTTGGTCTTTGGTCTTTGACTTCCATTTCAGAATGGCGAGACGAAACCTGAACCTGAGGAGCAAATGGGATGTAAAAAACTGGTAACTGAGAGTTGCAATGTGTTGGGGCCATGTTTATCTCAGTGGCATTAACTTTCAAAGTTGCATGGCTCTGGCCTGGGGTTGGGTAAATGCAGCGGGATCAAGCAGCAGGCAGGATACTTCCTCTGATTATTAGAACAGGAAGTGTGCATGGAGAGAGGCAGGAAATCCTCCCACTGTTAGCAACGTGCCCGCCTGATTGACTCACTCGGAATGCACAAGTGTTTTGAGTAGTGGCTCATATTCAGTTTAACACTGTTCCATTTCTTTCCCTCGTGTGTGTTTGTTTGTGCGCTGCGGAAAGTCTGTGCACCTTATGACCTTGTGTCATTTTTATCGTGTTTTCACGGTACATCTTGTTCTTTTTGTGCTGCCCGCAACATTGTGCGGTTGTGTATGTGTGTGTGTTGGTTGGCTGCACAAAGTGTAATTCCAATGTGCCTAATTCTCCCTGATAGAAGACATATGGCTCCAGGGCAGGTTTACATGGAGGATAGAGGACACAGTAACAGTAACAACACACTCCTGCGACAGAGTGTGCAGAGTGTACAGAGAGAGAGAGATACTTTCTCAGTGACCTTGTTTAGCAAGTTGTGTAAAGATGTATCAAGTGGCAGTGTTATACACAAAGCAGTACACCAACTGGCTGTTGTAGTATTACTAAAGGTGGCAGTGGACCTGGCCAGAATCAAATATCACAGTGAGTTTGAAAAAAAAAATGCCTCAATATGGATACACGACAATATAATTTGACAGTAATTTAGATGTTATTATTGGTGTTTCCTGTAGACAGGAAGCGAACATTTTCAGAAAAAGTCATGACGGTCAGCCGGGTAGAGGCATTCACTGTTTATTTTATTCAGCTTTTGCATTAAAGTAAACTCAGAAATCTGTGTCCTTAAATTATTATGCATCGTTTAAGAACAGGGAAATACATATTTTTGTTATATCTAGTGCAAAGATTCAGATACCTTTGCCCAAGGAAACACTTACCACAATCAGTTACATGACACTGTTGACGGTGAATGAAGGTGCATGTGCGCACTACAAAGACCAACGCTGAATTCACGGCTTTCTTTTGGTTGCAAACCCACCATTTTAACTGTACAAATATAATTTAACGTTTATGACCAGCCTTATTGACTAGAGGACTCACTGATGAGGTAGCAGGGTATTAATGGCTTGCTTGGTGGTTGCTTTGCTGGACTGTTTGACAAAGGTCTTGTTTGCTGCTTGACAAATTGGTTGTTTGGCAGTTTAATGAAGCAGTTAAAGGACTGGTAAGCCTGTTGACGTGATGAACTGGTCTCAACAATGAAGGCACAGCTAACTGACTGCCTGTCTGAAAAGTAAAATAGAATACCAGCAAACAACTGTTTTTCAACGGTGTGGGGAAAATGGATCAATTCTATTCTATTTTTAAAACCTTTTTGGCAGTCTGACAAAGTAAGACGAGCCGGCAGATGGACACCACAGACATTTCCTCCATTGATTTGCGGATATTTGTCCTAATGAAATCTAAGGATAAAATTTAGACTCTCTGTGTGTTCTCTTTGCAGGTACTGCTGCCGGCATCCAGCCTCCTCCAGCTGATGGATGTTCGTCAGGTTTGCTGCGAGTTCCTGCAGTCTCAGCTTCACCCCTCCAACTGTCTGGGCATCCGCGCTTTCGCAGACCTACACACCTGCACACAGCTCCTCAACCAGGCCCACGCGTATGCCGGTAAGTTTCTCCATGTTCACGTCACAAAGGCTGAGTCATTATTGGCTGTCTTTGTGTGATGAGGTAACAGTTGTTGTCGCCAATGCTGAGCAATGCTGCAAAATGTTGCAAAATGTTTAGGAAAACTGCCAATGACACGTAAAGGGAAAAGGCAAAAAATACAAGAAACCCCAGACGACAAGTTTGTATGGCTTGTAGCGTGCCGGCTAGAAAATAAAGTGTGTGTGCGCGTGTGCGTGTCTTACCCTGCGTGTTTGTGTCTCTCAGAGCAGCATTTCTGTGAGGTGGTGCAGGCAGAGGAGTTTCTTGGCCTTTCTCTGCAGCAGGTCTGCAGCCTTATATCCAGTGACAAACTCACCGTCTCGACTGAGGAGAAAGTAAGACGGCACAGTACACACACACACTTCCACCAGCATTACTTGATAACTTGTCTTAGTGTCTTACCAGTATTCTCTTTCTAATTTCCACACACCCGACCCCACCCCACCCCACTGCAACTCCAAACAGACGTTCACACGGGCACATACCGTATATAAGAATTTAAAGTAACTTAAGGAATGCATTTTGATATGATTAGGTTAAAAGGGCAGTCTGTAGGTAAAGTCACCCTTGTGTATGTAGATGGTGGTGAAGAAAACATTAGAAACACTTTTGCATCAATCCAGACCCTGTGGAGTCGATGAGTGACGTCTCCTCCCCCAGCTCATGTGCCTTGGTGCACAACAAAGAGCAGCACTCACCTTCTCAATTGTTCCAGTAGAGCTGCTCCACTAGCCATCAGGAGATGATTGTGTTCAAGTGTCAATGAATTTGAAGCAGAGGGATGTTTTCACCCAAACCTGTTTTGGGAGGAAAAATTTGTCCAACTAAGGTGTGCCCCCTTTGTTGTGTTGGCTCCCTACTGGGAGCAAATCAGGAGCAATCCATTTGGTATTTCAATCTGAAAGAACCTGTTATCTACATCTCAAAGGATTGAGATCACATATCATTCACACACATCTATGATTAAAACTTAGAGAATGTGAGGTGTCTTGCAGTCAAGCCTCTTTAAATGCCCCCGGCAGCATGATTTGAGAACAGACACAATTAGGGACAGGAAATCCCTGCATTTTTTTAAAATTAAAAAGAAAACTTCTTCTAATCATCATGCGGATATATGGAGTATATTCAAGATTAAGTCTGACAAAGAAAATGACTCAGCATTAGAAATCTAAGCCTCTTATAAATCTCTCTCTCTTTCCTGTCTCCCCTCTTTGTGTTTCCTCCCTCTGCTGTGATTCTCTCTCAGGTGTTTGAGGCCATGATAGCGTGGATCAAGCATGATAAACCGGCTCGTCTGGAATACATGCCCAAACTGATGGAGCATGTCAGACTTCCATTACTGTCCAGAGATTACCTGGTACAGGTAGATGGAATTCTCTGTTGTGCTCTGCTTGCTCTTCTTTACCTTTTACCTTTTAAAATGTTTTTGTTGCAGTACATCTCAGAATCAGAATCAGCTTTATTGGCCAAGCACGCGTAAACATACAAGGAATTTGACTTCGGTTTCCTGTTGCTCTCACAATGTACTTACACAGAATAGACATACGGCAAAAAACAAGGAGGACAAAGCTGAACAAGGAGAACATAAACATTTAACTACTATGTACAGATATAAACAAATATAGAAATATATACACACACATATATATATCAGCTATATATGTATATATATACACACACACATATATATATATATATAATTGTAGTTTTAAACAGTTATAAATCGAAGCACGCTGTATATACTGTATATTGCATACATGCATATTCCGGGGTGATAATGGAGCGTTTGAAGCAGGAGGGAACTTCACACGTCCCTTGAACGAAACTGCTCTGTAATATATAAAAATAAACAATAAAACATCAAAGCATTTTATAATTTAGTTTCTATGATATGTCTCCTAACATAAAAACAAATATTTTTTCTTTTGTTTTTAAAGAGTTTTAAACTTTTTTGTGAGAAGCATCTTGCAAAAAAATGTAAAAATGGCCTGTCCCTCAGTATAATTTTTCTCTCTTTACTAGGTATTGAGGCCAAAAAAGTCAAACTTTCATATAAAAACTTGAATAAAGCCTCATGTCCTTTCATTACTCATGAATGGCTTTTGCTCTTAATATGTGTAAAATGTTGCATAAAACAATTTAGTCGGGTCTCCATGTTGTCCACCCTGTTGCTTTTAATGAAAACACCACTTCAGAGATAATGGACTGTTCCAAAAGTTGCATCATTTCCAGGAATTGACATCATCTGCCTTTTATGAAGTTGATGGTGAAAAGACAAGTGTCCTCTTCCTTAAATGAATTTTCTTTTGAGTTATGTAATGTCTGACAGAGGGGGACAAGCTCATTTTGTCAGCCCTGTTACCACAAAAGCATACGTTAAAAAGTTCTTTGCTTGAATATTTAAATGTACGTACATAACATTTAATCCTCTCATGAATGCAAACCATGTGGTGTCGTGACTTAACCACATGGCTAGTAATGGCTGCCAATAACATTTTTTGGGTAACAGGGTTAAGTGTACATGAAAATATACTTTTCTTACCAAAAAAAAAAAAATGATATCCTGATATGGCACGGGGCATTTTTCTGAGAGGTAAGGATCTACTTCATCAAAAAAAAGGGGCTTAAAGACTTTTAAAACAGTACTTTGAAAATCAAACTTTAAGAATGGGAAATAGCGCGTTTTCGTATAATGACCCTAATAATGAATTTTATTTGTATTGTGCTTTTTGAGCACCTTAAAAACAGTATTACAATACAGAGGTAGATGAAGACACCATGTAGTGGCACGTTGTTGCTTCCTCTTTGGCACAGATCTGTCACCTCTTGGTTGGCCTAGTAAGCAGTGTTTGTCACGTGCACGGCGAGACAAGGTAACTTTCTTTTCTATTATTTAATTTGTAAAACACAAAATTGCAAAGTCACGTATACATTCAACTGTACTTTCTACTATGCGGTCAAAAAACTATCGCTTCCATTTTCGGTCAAAAAACTATCGCTTCCATTTTTCCAAACTCGCCAAAAAGTAACAGACTCCAAGACGCACTTATATAGACAATAGTATAACAAGATGGTGTCATCAAGTTTCAGCAGTGATGTAATCCAAACCACAGCAATGATATCATCGATCAAACTTACAACCATGATGTCATCTAAGCTCACAGAATTACAACAAAGATGTCATTAAACTAGCAAAGTTACAAATATGGTGTCACAATTATGCATTATTAAATTATACATTTCCAAACAATATCGACCTTTTGAAATACTAATCACCTAACTCATATCTGTCTCTTACACACCATAAGCAAGCATAAGACATACTGACAAAAGAAATAAAAACCTGAAACTGCTTAATATAAACTGAAATAAACAAAAAGAAAAATTGGGTGGTATTAGATAAATGGAAATAAAGTGAATTGTTAAAAAACAGTAAGAAAACCGATTAAATAAAATTAAGGGGCTCAAAGGTCAATAGATTAAATAAAATGTTATGGGGCTCAGGGGTCTATGTAAGTGAATAAATGTGTTTTTAGTAATGGGGAGGGGTAAATGCTGCTATTCCACTTGCTCCACCCAAATGAATCTTGCCACACCACAGATCGAACTAATGGTATTTTGGTCACATGGACCCTTTTCTGACCTTTAGCCTGTCACTGCCCCTTTTGGTGTGGCTAAGAGTGTTGGTACCCTTAAAATAAAAACAAAAAACCCCACAATTTTCTCTGAAAGAAGTTGAAACTGACAAAAGTAATTATTTATTCCATATTTAATAGAACTGACATTTT
>OMOW01069338.1:0-10569 GCA_900312555.1 Lamprogrammus exutus
GTGTAGGGTCCCTTCTGTGTGCACATCTCCCCTGGACACATAATGAGACGAATCACACTTCCACCCTATGCTTACTGGTTGGAATACAACCTCGTCTCAGTGTTGAGCAGCGAGCCACAAACACCTCTCCCGGTGTTAAACCGCCACGTTACCTTTTCGCTCACAGAAGAGGCGTGTGGCCTTGGCCGAACAACCTCATCGTGAATGTGTTGTTCTTATTCATCGTATATCTTAAACCTGAGTGCATCACAACACATCTATTATATCCATAGAGGAGAATCAAGAAAGAAGACGCAAGCTGTTTGTACTCATCCAAGGACACTGAAATCAATACGTAGAATGAAGGTCAAGGGCTTGGAAAGCGGCGTGTTCAGATGCAGAATGTGTCCGTGTGCATACACGAGGGTGATCGGTGAAGATCAAAAAAGGCCTGGATGTGTTTTTGTAAGTATAGCCCATGTTTATATCTTTACTGAATCAATGAGAAATGCATACGTTTTGGCTTCTAGGCTCTTAAAAGGAGAGCTTTATGTATGCAAGCTTAATTGGGATGAACCGCTAGTATTTTATTTCCTTCTATTAATACAGAATCTATTCTATACATTTGCGTATAATGCTGCATCAGCTGAAAGGACCCGTGTGTGACTTATTCGCGACAAGGATGCATTATCATAATTTCTTCTGCACAATTATAATTTACATAAGCACGCACATGTTGTCTCTCGGTTTGTTTCTCTATGTTTGTTTCTCAGTGGTTCTCAAACTGTGGCGCGTGTACTACTGGTGGTACTCAAAGTGCCCCCTGGTGGCACTTCTACAGAGAATCAAACCAATTGAAATCTATGGAGATTCTGGTTATTGTGCCAGATTGTATAGAAATAAAGCAGATTTCTTTAGATTTGCTCTGTATTTGGATCCAGCGCCTCACCAGAATAGTTTCTCCTCAATTCTCTACTGGGGCCAAAAACAAACACATCCAACAAACGAAGCCAAGCTCACCTGAACAGGTAGTCTCCGTCTCTGTGGCGGCAACCAAAGAACAGCCAGGTCTCCCCAAACACTGCCTCGGGGTTCTCCTGCCTCTCCTTCTCTCTGAAAGTCAAACAAAGGATGCTGGCGGTCAATCAATATTAACATAGGAGCAGACCAGATGGAGGAGAGAGAGTCCTTCGTCCCAGCAGAGGTTAAAGAAGAGCAGTGACACCATTAAGCACCGTCTGCAATGACAGCACACCGAGTGCCACAATTGCCTAATGCATGGAAATGACTGCAGCGAGGACATTCTATCCGTTATTACATTTCACCTAAACAAAAGGACAGATCCTATCACTGTAAACGGTTGCTGAAAGTGAAACTGGGGCTTGTGCGGGAGTGTGTGTGTGTGTGTTTGTGTGGGCGTCCAACTGGGGCTTGTGTGCGAAGCCACCGCCGCAAAAGTGACTCCTCTTGTGGCTCGGGAGTTTGGCAAATCTCCCAGAATCCTTTGCAAGTAGCGGCAACTCCGTGGCACAAAAGCGGCTCTGAGGATGCCGAGTATCTCTGTGGCACACCTGCTGCAGAGGTGACAGCTCTCTGCCAGATAACAACAAAAAAAAACAGTTGACCCCCCTCCCCAACCTTTCATGATGCCATCAGTCAGTTGACTCTCTGAGGGGCCCAGCGCTTCTGTTCTTCCCCGTCTGGCGGGAATGCGAGACGAGGGCGAGAAGACAGGGGTGTTGAAGTGACCAACCGTGACGAGGGGCTGAGGAATACCACAGAGAGGCACGGAGACTGGGCCCTTTGTGCCGCGCTGCTGCAGGCCGAGGATAAGGTGCCGCTTCCCCCGGGCCCCATCCTTTGCTATTCACCCGCCGCCTGAATCATCCTTTGTGCTTTCCGGCAGGCACAAAGTTAAATGGCAGCCAACTCTCAAGCGTGATGGAGTTGTATGGTGCATAAAAATGAATACGCTAATATTCATCATTAGCGAGACAAAAACAAACTGAATGCAAAAGTCTATTTGTGAATCCGTGAAGTAAACCATTCCTGCTATTAATTCGATGACAAATGGAGCGGTTGATGGAAACGCTTTGCAGACGTCTGTTTGAACGCATCGTGGCGAGCGAGCTGTCTGGCCTACTTGCTGGGCGCGCTCAGATCCCAGCCATTAGCATCCGGGACGAGATTCTCGTGATCTGCAAACAGCCTCAGGTAAACTCATTTTAGTGGGCTCGTCTCTCTCCTCTCGCCGCCTGCCCTAAAGGGATCAATACCAATATGAAAAACCTGGATTCCATTCTGAGTAGACCACACCGGCGCCTTGCCTGAATACAAATCACATCACATCACATCCCCACGCTATAACAGCCTGGAATACAGTCCCAGGGGGAGGCAGCATCTGCAGTGCACTCCATTTGGGGTCGAAATCAGGGGCGGCTGCCTTTCAGCATCATTCAGATGATCAGCAGGTGGAGGAGACTGCATGGGAAGTGGAGGTGAAGACTTGGTAAACATCTCAATTACCTCATGTTTTCTGTCTGTGTTCTTTGTAGCTCAGTGTGAGAGGCGCTGAGGGGATCTCTAGGCAGACAGCAATGAAAAAACATCTACAAAGAAAGCATAGAGCAAACAACAGCTCCAGACTTAATCACTGAAATTATACTTCAGAATTACATCCAAAAACAACTTAGATGGAATTGAAAAATCATCACTCATTTAACTATTCCTGCTCCGAGCTAAAATGAGAAGCCTGAAAATCACAATCTCCATAATGTATCCCTCCAGCCAGACCACAGTAATCAATACCAGACTACTTAGCAGCCTTCTTAAAATCTCCTGGTACCACCAAGTGAGCCTGTGACCTTTCCTCGCCTCTCTTCTTCTACTTGTTACCACCTCTACAAACTAGTACAAAGTACTTTTGAAAACAGCCATCGATTGACAGATGAGGGCTGCGGGGGTGGAAGGGGTAGAGGCGAGGAAGATCGAAGTGTCCCCATGTTGTTTTGTTGCTAACAGGACCCTTCTCGGGCCTTGAGGCCGATCAGCGTCCCGCTGACAAAATGGTGATTGTTATCTCGTATCAGAGTGCACCATCAGCAGCAGAGGCTTTGTTTGGAATCTCAAGTTGGGCTCTGTACAACGCCGCTCGCCATGACAGGTTTTCACAGCCCTCCAGCACAACAGCACCACACAGCCAGGACAGAAGAGGAGAAAGGGAGGGAGACAGAGAGAGACGCAGAGGAAAAGGAGTTGTTTTAAATGGCTTCATCCTCCAACAACGAGGAGTCTCTTGGATCGGAAAATACCTTAATTAGATAAAAGCAGTTAATTCAAAAATCAAAACTAGAAGAGCACTGATCAGAGCGCAAAAATGTGTCTCGTTCTAATAACATACTAAAAAAAATACAACTCTAATAATCCTCATATTGTTCTGGATCTATTATTGTAACTATTACAGATACGTCAAAACTGTACAGCAAGTCCCTTAACCTGTCCAAGCATACAGTTTAATCCACCACATCTGATCGTGTACTTATCATCATGAGAAAATGAGGCAGATTTTTTTCCTCATTGAGATGTTTTACTTTAGAAGAAATTGACAAAAAATGTAGAAGCTGCCCTATCTCGCAATCATTTAAACATTAATGGATCACAGTTAAATGGTTTATGATCCACCACCTCCCACCAAGATTCGTCAAAATTGGCTCATAATCCTTCTGACAAATAAACAAACCGACGTGGGTGAAACTAAAGCCTCTTTTTCAGAGGTAGCTAGAATTTTTGACAATCAAGCATGGAACTTGTGGGGACACATTTGTTGCGCGATCTCAAATAGCTATTTTATGAAAGAATTCCACAATCAATCAAGGTCTGGATGATTTCCTCACACTGACCGGAAGGCCTTCAAAAAGGACAGGAACGTTAATGATGATATCTGAGATTCCAAGAGCCATATTTGGACACCACTGTAAGTATTAAAGCGAGACTGATGTGTCACATAATCACTGATCCCCGTGGCTTGATCGTTTAGCACAGGCTCTCCCTGCGAGCGACGTGACCGGGTCAGCCCCGTTAACGTGCACAATCATCGCTGCTTTTACATCCCAAAGGCGTGAGCGCCTCTCACCCTACATGACCATTCATCACTCTCTAAAACTGTCACCGCACAGTGATCCAGCTGTGAGCGTGCGGCAACACATTCTCACAAACGCAATCGTTTACCGGCGCCGTTTCGCTGTGCAATCTCCGCCGACCCACAACACAGCAGACGTCTGGGGGGGGGATTTAGAGACAATTGGAGTTGACTGGGGCACAACCTCATTTATACAAAGCCACCCAAGAGTTAGACATGTCAGCCTGACAAAAAACAAAGGGCCACAATCTGACAAGTAACGGCGGCTATGGGCCCGGTTCACCAAACGGGCATCGGGCCTGGATAGAGCAGCTTCAGTCACATTAAATCCTTGCGATAGGCCATCTTCTTGCAATCTCACTTTCGCGTTCGATTCTCGCCCAAATAAAAACATAAACTGTGCCGTGCAAAAGCCAATGCGGTGCTATTTCTCCGACCGTTCACGATTCACTGATATGGTTGAATAAGCTGGAGAGTGCTGAGAAGCGCTCAGCACAGTCGATCACGCCCGTAACACCTCCTCAGCAATTACCAGTGATGATTTACTTCAACAACATGGCCATCGTCTACTGGACTCTTTACATTCAAATCGATGACGCCCCGTGCGCTCTTTGGACTCACGGCTGTTCATTATAGGCGAAGTCGTAAACGTGTACGCCGCAGAGGCCTGAATTTATTCCTGTTGAGACTTAGTGAAGTATGTGAAATTATCCCTGCCGTGATCACGACCCTAACAGTTAGATTTACTGCGTCCCACGAGATGAACACCATGTCAGCTTTTACTCAGCTTTCAAGTGAGGTTTCTCTTAGACGTCTTTGCAGATCGCTCCACTTCAGTACGGATGACCAAACCTGTGTGTTGTGAATGCTCGTTGAGGCGTTGTGAACTGGAAAGAGGGCACATCGTGTCGCGACAAAAGCGGTGAGATCATTGTTTAATGCAGTTAATACATTGTTGCTGTACCTTTGCTGCAGGAAGCCGACGAAGGGGGCGACGCCCGTGCCTGGTCCGACCATTACGAAGGGCACCGCCGGGTCGGAGGGAGGTCGGAAGGAGCAGTTGGGTCGCAGACGCACGTGGATCTACGGTCAGAGGCATTTAAGCGAGACTCGTTAGTGAGAGTAATTTACAATACGGCTGAGAAGCCACAAAGCAATCTATTAAGTGATCTACTTATTATTCTAACACACACTGAGAAACCTCAAGAGCTCCAACTGGAATCCATGGAGTCTTATTTATTATTGGTTTTAATGAAAATATTTTCAAATTAATCACATTCTATACCCTCGTTTTCAGCGATCATATAAGGCCTGGTAATGGGCCAATAATAGTCTGTTGAAGCACCATGAGATTAGATTCTTCAAAACATTGTAGGAGAGGGTTATTATCTTGGGTTATTATTACTTTTCTGGGAAATGTTGGGGAAAATGAAGGTGAGAACAGAAGATATAAAAGTGAAATGTGGATTATAGACGAAACCTGCAGTACAATCTGCAGCCTCACTATTGTGTTGATTACTATTTATTTCCTCTTCCTCACTCCTCGGGGTGATGCGCAGAATAACCGGCAGCTCTTCACACACTTCTTCTCCCTCGTGTTTTCTCGCACCGGAGGCGTTCTCTTGTGGAGGACTGCGTTTGCATGGGGTTAACGTCCCTCGTTAACCCTGTTGCCTCGTTCCCTCCTGACGGCGAATTATACAAAACGATTGAGAGCTTGGAAAAGGCCGGACCGGATCGGCCGTTCTGCATTTGTTGTTTTTTGAAAGAGCTTGTGGTAGACAACAGAGAGCCGTCTTTATTCTTTGCTCTTTGTTCTCCCTCGTCTTTGTTCTTAGCGTGCAGGAGATGCACAGTAAATCTTTCGCCGAGAGTTCTCCTCCTCAAGGAAGGAGACTCTTCTCTCCTGACTCACACCTGCCCTCGATTTTACTCCAAAACCTCTTGGACTTTAACATTTGCAGTCCATCTCTTTCGCATTTCTTTTAAATAGTTAAAACTTACACAAAGAGAAAGTAAGGAAGACAAACGAGAGAGAATTGTAGGAGGATTTGAACTTAATTTTATTCTAGCCAGTAGGGGTATATGTTCTGGTTTTTTCTTCCTGTGAGGTGTGTGTGTGTGTGCGTGTGTGTGTATGTGTGTGGTGGGGGATAAGCACCTCTGAAAACTTAGACTCACAAATCTGAGTGTTGGAAATGCATACCTAAGTCTATAAACCCGTAGATTTGCACATTTTGAGATTCAGCCCCACGTTTTGCGGTGCACTCGTTACCTTCGGCAGAGCCGGACCGTCAGAGGATTCGGCCTTCCCGGGGAAACGCAGGTCGGGATTGATGAGGTCAAACAGCCAACCAGTGCACAGGCCTTGCCTCCCCGCAGGGCGCCCAGAGCATGCTGGGAACTCTACTACATTGAAGACAAAATGCAGCTTTCCTGGGTGCTTAAGAGTGGAGCTACACCGAGAGAAGAGAGAGAGAGAGAGGGAGAGAGTGTGTGAGTGTGTGTGCAAGGTGTACAGACAGTGACAAAACATAGGGATATTAACGGAGAGATGAAGTGGCAGAGGGCGAACTGAAGGGCAGAGAACGAGAAGACGACAAGCACACAACAATTCTCAAGCCCAGACAACAAAGCAGCCACAACAGATTCACACACAACCGCATTTATTCCTCATTTACGTCCCTCGCAAAGCCAAGCAGATGCAACCGAGAAGCAACGGAAGCAGACAATTGATCAAAACGGGAGGTGGTTTGACTCGTCTTCCAGCCTTTCTAGTCTCTCCAAGCTGCAAAATGAAATGAGAAATGAGACGTATGCTGCGGTACGTAAGTCAGTGAGACGGGACTTTAAACTCTGACATGACTGCGGTTTCAGACTTCGCCCGACTGCTCTCTTCTGCTTTCCAGATGAAGCAAAAAAACATCTCAAACGAGCCAATTATATTTGTCCTTTTGTGCAGTAAAGCAGTGGCGCTGGATCCTGGTAGCTCTCGGGCCACAGCGCTGCATATTTCCCATCTCTCCCTGCTGTAACCAAACCTGATGAGCCAAATCCGGTGTGTTTAACCAATCAAGACACAAACTCTTTATCTCGTGAAATGTGGTAATCCAGGACTGAGAACCACTTTTGCGCATTACAGCAACAGGAAGATAGTGACTTCTTCTTCTTCCTCTTCTTCTTCTAGCCGTTTTTCACACTTGGCAGACAGCTTTAGGTGCATTACTGCAGCATTCTGGACTACAGTGGGTCTACGCTGATTTACATCTCGACCAGGAAAACGCTATGGGATTGGCGAAGCGCAGATGAAAGAGTTTAATCAAGATAAGAATCCAATCAAACTGAGGCTGGAATGATTTTGGAATTAACCACACAAGGCCCGCACACGATTCCTGCCTCACTCTCGACGAAACTCGCTCCGGAAAACGGCGAAATAATTCTCCCTTTTGTTTTAATAAAACATCCTGCCTGCTCTTTCCTCTCCTCCCTCGCTCTCTCCCAGCCGTCACTGCTGGCTGAGGCACTCTCACGCTCTCATCCTTCATTCTCCAGTTCCTGCGAGCCACTGGAGACCTCTATTGACCACAGCATCAATAATGCAGGCCTCTAATGTCTCTGCACCATCTGATAAACTACAGCCACCGTCTCTCCTGCCCCTCCCCCGTCTCTCCACGTCTCTACACACTCGCAAACACACAAGCGGCTAAGTGAAAGACTAATGAGACAAGTTTTGACTTTGTTTTAGATCTTGCTTTGAGCTTTAAAGCATACCTAATGGCTACTAGCTTAACAGGAAGAGCAAATCAATGACTGGCTAAGTGAGGCAAAAATGGAAGAACACTTGGGCCTATTTAAAGAACAACCAACTACAGGCTCGATTGTGTTTACAGTGCAGTTTTATGCAGTACAACATGTGGGTTTCATGCGTTTTTCTTGGCCGCCTTACCTGGCTGCTGAATACGGCCTGGGCTGCAGTTTCGGCAAATGCTCTGAAAGGCAAGCACAGCTGTCAATCACCCGGCTGTCTTTCAAAGATTTTGTTACGCCGACACCCATGACAGAGAGGAGACAATGTAAGTGAAAGTCACGCTGGTCTTTTGAGACATCCTCCCTACCAATCTATCCTCTGTCACCCCCACCCAGGTTGGAGTCTTGTTTCTGGGACACACTTCTATATTTGTGAAATTACAAACTCAGGGTTATGGAATCCCAAGTGTCCAGATGTGGAGCCAGTAGGAAACAGATTGCTTATGCAGACCTTATTTCAATGCCAGCCATGAAGGTGCCCTCTTTAGGGTGATGTGTAGTGCGTATTGCATCCATGAGGAGACGTCAGTGAAATCAGGGGGGAACTTTTTGAGACCTACAGTAAACTTTTATCCCCCCCCCACGCTTGCAGTGGATGGACAGGACTCTTGAGCAAAAGAGGATGATTGAGAGCTGAAACACTCGTACGACACATTCGCAATGTACATTTCTTTCTTCGCAGTGATAAATGAACGTCGACAGTTAAGGTGCACCACATGTGCCTGCTGAGCCCTTACAATAACACATTTTTCTACTTAATCGCTCAGAAAGGCAAACATCTGGGCTAAATCTGCTCTCCTCTCTTCTTTTGGATTTCTCTGACATCTAAACAGCTCAGGGTGCTTGGGAGACGTCTCTGTACTTCCAACACACCCTTCATCTCTTTGACTTGAGGCTTTTTCAAATAATAGTGACGCGTGACACACTTAAAACAGAGGTTGGAGGATGATTTGGAACAAATGCACGGGCTTGCCCGAACAGCAGCCTTCCACTAAATCTTCCGAGGGGCCTTTTATTCTGAGCGTCAAGTTCAATGTTCCCTATTCGAAATGTTTTAATGACTGGAGGGGAGGAAATATTCAAACTACAGTACATTTAGAGAGCACATACCGCCTCCAAAGTCAGACTTTACCGTCATTACCTTGAAATCAGATGAGTCAAAAGATTTATCATACAAATTCCCTGTGCAGTGATATCGCAGACATCACCGTCCTCTCAATCTATATCGGTAACTGTCGAAAAACCATTCCATACTGCTGAGTCAGCGACATCTTAGATATTCATCAGTTGTACTTACACCTATCTAGCATTATTTGTTAAAGTACAGCAAAGTCATAAATGTGGCCCCGAACCAATATTATTTATCTGCCAAATCTGGATCAATATTTGGATCTTCTGCCTTTCATTATGATTGGTGTCTAACTAATCGGTGATTTTTTTATTTCTTTTTTTTTTTTGAGAAATAGACCAAATTGTCAACAAACACCTTATCTTGTCATGTTAGAGGAAAAAATATTGTGTCTGGATCCCAATCCCGCAAAGTCTCAAAATCGAATGTCCTCATCCTTGACCAATGTCCCACCTGTCCACAAAATATCATCAAAATCCATCAGAGACATCCTGCTGAGATATCCGGTGAAAAACACATCCTCCAGGCCGGCTTCGTTTGCACTCGCAACTGGTTCGTACTGTACAGCTCACACTCAATCACCTGTGATTAAATCCTCACAGATATTTTGGACGACTGTAACAGAATGAATGAAACATTAAATCCTGTTTTTGCCACTCGGTATCTCAAAATCATTTACGGCAGAACTGCTTTTAAAACAGCACATCCCCACACGGCAGAGCCTGTGATCATTTCCTACAGTGCCCACTGGAAACACACACCTCTCCGTCGGGGGGATGGGGGGTGTATCATGTCCGTTAGCACAATCCACTCGCCGTTGCACTGCGCTGGTCTCGGGTTGCTGCTTTTCTATCACAGTATGACAGCGTGTGTCTGAGACAGAGGACGATCAATCCATCATCTCACACTGTATCTCAGCGCACCATGATGATGCCGTTGGTGGATACAAAGGATATATGCTGCTTTTAAACTTCTAGTGCAAAGCTTTGTGCTGCTGTGAGAGGCTTGAAGATGCATCTTAAAACACTGATTGCAAAAAAAAGATCTATGTTCTCCAAAACTAAATCCCAGGGTTCCAACTTCAGAAATTATCATTTTTAGGGTATCATCGATCATACAGCGCAACATCTATTCTATCCCAAAAGGCTCTCCTCACTGCAATTTGTATGCAGACGTTAGATTTTAGTGGAGAGAAAGATTCAGCATTGTAGTCCAACACAAACGTTATATACCGCCTGAGATACGTAGATAGTTTCTTTTGTTGCAGATGAAATTAGAGAGGCTGCTTGAGGTTTTCTAATTATTTCCGAACGCTAATTCTAAGTGACTTCTAAGTGAAAGACCGACGAGCTCGTGATATTTCCAAGGCCATTTCAAACTTTTCAGTGAAATTTAATTATATGCGATGTGAATAACAAAGGAACATGCGAGATTTGGAGTGCATTTTCTGCAAGCAGGTTTTCTTGGGGGGAAGGCGAAAGAGGGGGTCCAGCCTCTTACAGATATATCCTCTTTG
>OMOW01069670.1:1749-12632 GCA_900312555.1 Lamprogrammus exutus
TAATCTCTCCCTCACCCTCCCTGTTGCGTTAGGGCATATACACACGCACACACACACACACACACACACACACACACACACACACACGCACACACACATTGCCTCAGGTTTATGTGATTCTTGAGGGGAAGTGAAGCATCCACCTCTTCAGTCAGTCAGAGAGAAAAAGAGACAGGAAATTAGGTCACGCCTTTGATCTGAGCACGCTCAGAGAGACGTAGAGCTGCTGTGATCCTATTGGGTTTTCCAGTGAGCCAACAACACCGTGTGTGTTTGTGTGTATGAAAGAGTGGACGGCAATATATAAAATGTGTGAGAGAGATATTGCGTTGAAGGGTTGCTTTTTGTGTGCATGACAAAAAAAAATCACTATCCCACCAAGTTATATTCCACAAATCATTATATTTGTATAAGTGTTCACCAGCTTTGACCTGTGGTTGTCTGACTGTTTGAAATAAGTACCACCTCTGAGCAAAACAAGGCAACAAGCCACCAACTCTAAGAAAAATGACAGAAAATCCGTGTGCGTGCATGTGGGATGTAATGACATTGAGACGTTCACACTATTAATGTGAAAGTAGTGTGTACACAGCCTGTGTGACACACGATAAGTTGGGCTTGTTTTCAATAAAAAGCAAATTCTTATTTAAAATAGAATATTAATTCAAGTTTAACACAGTTGAATTTGTAGTTTGCCACATGAACAGCATTGCCATATATTTCAATTTCTTCAGACATTTCCAGTTATTTGTGTACCATCAGGGTGCACTTCAATTACGCACCACTGTTTGAGAACCACTGATCTACAACCAAGTGTCAGTTACATACGAGCACAGTGATTCTTGATTTTAACACATACTTATGGAAAAAAAAGATCTGTATTGGAGTTAGTGTCATGACAATAACTGGCAGCTCACTGATCATCTCACAATCACAGGAAAGGAACCAAATTATATAGAAAAGAAGAACAAAGGCACCTGGCTGATGCAGGGTGGGGAGAACTATCCATTCAACTTCTCTCTTTCTGTTTCCAGATATTTTCCCTGGTGGTCTTTGCCTCCATCGTAAATGAAGGTTATGTCAACATGGGCAGTGAGCGCCTCCACTGTGTCTTCAACAAGAATGGAGATGCGTGCAACTACGGTGTGTTTGTGGGCCTTGTAGGCCTGCTGGCTTGCACCTTCTTCTTCCTTCTCGACTACAAGTTCTCCTCCATCAGCTCTGTCAAAGACAGGAAGAAAGCTGTAATGCTGGAGATAGGCTTCTCAGGTGAGGAGGTGCTCATATACAGCACATATTTACACACTGCAGCAAAAAGAAGACAGAGATTTTGACTACTATGACCACACAGAAACCAGAGAGCTTTGATCATGAGAAAACAAAGCATACAACATTATAAAAAATGAAATGAAAAAGCCAGAAACACAGCAACATATAAACATTTCTCCAAGCGGAAACGTTATCCATATACCATATTACATGTTAGTTCAGAATCTATGATTTTCCATCTGTGTTAACAACAGGAAGTACTGACAAGAGCAGGTTCCTGTCTGTGTTTCACAGTGGCAATGACACACTGCTGAATCTGAGAATGTATACTGTTACACAGAGCAAGGATACATTGATTTATGCAGATTTCAATCTAATTATTGTGTTTACATCGCATATAAAAATCTATATTTATTGCTTTATGTATTCAAAGTGTCAACAAGCATGTAAACATACTGATAGATGGCTTCCTTAACTCCTCTTTCAAACCATCTGTCTACTCCGTCCCACAATATGTACATGGTTGTGATCAAAACAGTGTTCGTTGTCCGTCACGTGAGTGTTATGCACACCATGCCCATGTGACACAAGGGAGGTGCCTGACCCAGTGTGTCAGCGACTCTCAGAGGATAAATGCTGGGTTCCTGCACACCTCTGACTCAGAACTGAGGACACTACTTGAATGAGTGGTGAAACATCTTTAAGACTAAAGCTCAAGCACAGTCTGTTTGAACTACTACTGCTGCTACCAGATGTCCTACACAGTCATTGGATTTGTTGCCACATTCTGCATCATTTCAAACATTTTGAGTGAATATACTGGCATATGTGCTAATAAGTCTTTGGTGGAATACTCAAGGTGGAAGATTTTAAGTGCCTGTACGTGATAGGTGGGACGTGATCGTCCTGATGTGATATTGCAGTGTAATCTCCAATGGTCAGATGGTTTTTGGTCGGGATGTTTATGTTTCTCGCAGGCTTTGTTGGGAGAAGCAGGGAGCAGCCAAGCTGGACACTGATTTGATGTTGTATTGTAGGATTAGCTGGAATGATCAGGAGCTCATATTTGAGAGGTTAAATTGGAGCAATCACTCCCTCACCCATGCTGTATTGTGAGATGCACTGTGGTCATTTTATGTTGAGCCTGTCATTTTACCAGACAGACTGGTTCCATACCACTGGCTCATCATAATATTACAGGAGAAAATATTGACTTTGAGGCAGCTGATGGTGATAGAGAAGGTGTGAATGTTTTGTTCAAATGAGAGCGAGCCTCACTATTATGCAGGGAAGCACGGGTGGACAGAAAGACGTCCCTACGCAGAATATTTATAGATCTGAAATTTAAGTTGAAAGGTTGGATCAGAACAGTTGGGTTTCCCCCAGATACAATTGTAACCCAGGTAGACCTGTATCTTTGTTACAGATGGCAGATATCTCGTATCACAAGACAGCAAGAGAAGTGAAACATGCAAACTGATGTAAAAAGTGGAAGGGAAACCAATATTATACAGAACAAAGATCTGCCTCACCTGCAGTGCAAGATGTGTGAAACGTTTGTCTGGAAATTACCAACAATCATTTTGAATGCTCTGACTGGTTTCCTGCAGGTTTCTGGTCCTTCCTGTATTTTGTAAGTTTCTGCTTCCTGGCCAATCAGTGGTCTCGGACCTCTGCTAATGATCTGCCACTAAACCAGGGGGCAGATGCAGCCCGGGCCGCCATCGCCTTCTCTTTCTTCTCCATAATCACCTGGGTAAGAACAAGCAGCCATGCACACAGAAATACACAGACACACAAAATATGAGAGAAGTGTAAGGGTTTATTGTACCTTAACACCAGATATACACACCGCATACTGTATGTACTCTCATGGAGTTACACATTTTGACTTCTTTCATGTTTATTTGCAAGTGTGCAGCAACATCCCTGCGAAATGAAATGAGTTTACTGACAAATTTTAGGCAAGAAATGTGCCGTTACTGAATCATACTTTAACATCTACTTCTAATTCAAGAAGCGAAACCCGCACCGTTTATCGTTGTCATCATCTAAACCACTTCTCACAGTTTACTGACTGGTAACGCCTCCACCTTTTGGGTTGTTATGATTCTCAATTAATATTTTTCAAAGCAAATTAACTTGTAACTCTAGGTTATTTCCATTAAATGAACAATATAAAAAAAATTTAAGACAAAAAATTGGAAGTAAGGAAGATGGAAAAATCCATACATGACAGGAAGAGAGAACTTATGTCCACCAAAGCAGCACAATGCTTTCTTATTTTAATAATAATAAGTGTCCTGAAATTTTTTTATCTG
Source organism: Lamprogrammus exutus (assembly GCA_900312555.1). NCBI lineage: Eukaryota > Metazoa > Chordata > Actinopteri > Ophidiiformes > Ophidiidae > Lamprogrammus > Lamprogrammus exutus. Next base: position 5,340 of record OMOW01069670.1, read on the forward strand.
CATCGAAATACACGTAATTGTATTGTGTATTGTGTGGATTGTCCTGAGTAACCAGGACATGTATATGGAAAGGCACATGTTGAAATTTGATGTATCACACCACAAACAATATCCTCCTCACCTTCAGTCTTCTTTTGAGGTGGCAGCAAAGGCCTGGGTACCTCAAAGCCTCTGCAAATAAAAGAAAAATGACCTGCATGGCTGAAGAGGGCAATGTTTCTTTGTGAATCAATGTTTCAAGCCTGATATTAAAAATCCCTCTGTTGTTTTAGAGATCTGGAGACTGTGATACGCTTTTATCTCTTCTGGTATAGACGATTGTTATTCAGTTTTGGAGTCAGTCAATTCACCTGCAGTTCCTCCAAAATGCAGTTATGAGGCTCCTCACCGGCACCAACAGCAAACACAATGTCTCCCCTCTGCCAGTCTCCCTTCATTGGCTAACAGTGAATGCATGGATTGGAGCCAGTTTATAGCTCAGATGTCCTCAGCCCCAATTTGGCTTCTCTGGCCCTCAGGTCTTCTGACCAATCATTCCTCTCCGTTTCATGGTTACATGTTGAGATCCATCTTCATACACTTAATGACTTAGTGGCTTAATATATGATGTTGTGTGTATGTCTTATTTATATTGTTTATAATACAGTGTATAGTGAGGATTTTGTACCTCTGCATTTTGTATTTGTGCACTTAGATTTTAATTTTAATTGTTTGAATGTGCAGTATTTTTTAATATATCTGTACAGTATGTTGTTTAACATATGTGGCTTAAAAGAAATGGACTTGAGTATGGTATTTGTAATTGATCTTTTCCACCCATTCTTCTTCCCTCTCTCTTACTCCTTCTTCTTTACATGACCCCCTTGTCCCTCACTCTACCTGTAGGCTGGTTTGACAGTGTGTGCAGTCCAAAAGTACCTTCTTGGCACAGACATGTCCCTGTTCACCACCGAGCACATGGATGGCGGTGCACCCACCCAACCATACCCTTCCAATTCACCAGGAGGTGGCACCACTGAGACCACAGAGACCTACCAGAGCCCACCATTTACTGAGAACAACACAGCGCCCACCTACCAGGTTCCGATTTACTAGATAACACAGTGGGAGAGAAAGGTGGGGAGAGAGACGTGGAGAAGAAGAGGGTTTGCTTTCTGTGGTTTTCTGTGTGCAGTTGTTCATGTGTTGATCTTGGATGTAAAAGCGACCTCCCCTTCTCTGATTCCTCTTGTTCCCTTTCCATCCTTAACATTACAGCTTTATCTGCACTAATTCAGACCTGAATGTGGACAGATTGGGCTCAGCTTCCGACTGATGTTTAGCAACTCTTCAGATCAGAGCAGGTGTGAGACGAGAAAAAGACAAGATAAGATGAGGAACATAGAAAACGAGGCCACTTTGCAGTATTAAAACACACCCCTGTTTTGACAAGATGAGTGACATCACACAGCAGGAGTAGATTACTAAATATATTCACAAGGCACTTACATACATACTTTTTTATAATTACAAATTTCCTTTCATGCCAAACAAAATGGGAAAAGTTTTAGCTACAGTCAGGTCAGTAAAAAAAAAAGTGTTTTGAATCTGCATGTTTCCAAACATAGAGATCAGCTAAGTGCCATACTGTGCTATGTGTCTCAGACAGTGACAATGTGGTAGGTTTCCACATGCTGTAAAATAAAATAAAAAACAAGAATGACAGTGTTTTGTGACCAAGTGCAATATCTCACATTCTGTAGATATGTATGTAGGTATATACGTTACTATAGTTACTGTCAAGTTTAGACCAATTTTAGGCACTGTCTCAAATTACACCCCAGTCTTTCTTAGTTCAATGTTTTGTATAGAAGACTATAGGGCACTGCTGTAGTACTGATAAATCTAAGGCAAATTCAATGAATTCAATTTGTTGATGTGGATTTGATTGAAAAGTTTACAAGATGGACTTTATGTAAGTGTTTATACACAATGAGATGTCCTGGCACGTGAAAATAACAAGGTCTGCTTTTCCTCTGCTGGTCCATTATTGTCCATTTCAGGACACCTTGTACGTTATACGATGTTAACCTGCAGGCCAATTAGAAATTAGCATTTTCTACGGCTGTGGTATAAGCAGAACTAGTTACTGAGGAAAGAGAACCATCCAGACACCGAGGAATGTTTGCAGTACAATAAATACAGGTAAAAAATTGTTGTGTTTATGTTCTTTCCTGGTGTTGTAGAATCTATTTAAAAGAACAGAGCCAAGAATATTATCATCATAGCTACACGAAGATCAGGTTTCCAAGGGCAATTAAGGCTAAAACTTGATGGAATTTAAAGAATCTGAAATGAATCAATTTTGAATTATTGTTTATGTTGACATTTCATGTCAGTGTATCTGAGACAGTGTCTTATGTCGAGTGTTGTGTGTATAAAATGGGGTGAGTGGGGAGATTAATGGGTGAGTGTGATCTCTTTATGTTTACATTTTAGAAGCTGCCAAACTGCCCTATGTTCTTATTGTTGTCCTCAAATTGTCACGTTAGTGCTACGTTGTTAACGACTACATGATTTTATGTGATTTCACACAGTAACAGAAGAGTTTTTATTCAGTGAGGGAGGTGAGAGGATCCTGGAGGATTCAGTGCAGTTCCAGGCTAAAGAAAAAACAGTTTGTGGTCTCCACTCAGTTGAAACAGCAGAAACAGAAATATTCAGGATTGCGAGCTGGCTAATTCATTGATCCTACATCGTGACTGCAAACCTGCCATTGGGGAGGTCATAGGTTGTTGCCATGGTGACAAGTACAGGGATGGGTGGTTGTAGGTCACAAAGGGCCCTGGTGTAGATAGTAACCATGACAAACATGTCAGTGTGTAGCAGTGTCTCTGTGTTGTAATCTGTACTTTTGGTGTGCAAGTGTGTGAGTGCCTGCACTCTTGTGTGTGCATGTGCACATGCAAGTGTACATGGCACATGCATTTGCATGTGTGAGAGGCTAGATCTGCCTGTTTGTGTCCATGTGTGTGAATGTATGTATTTATTGTATCAAACCCAGAAAACAAATGAAACCCTGTGGTGCATAGTTATTTTCTTGAGGTAATTTTCTTGTCAGGGTTTTAGTGAAGAGGAATTCACACCTGAAGTTTATCACACCACAATCATCTCCCCCAACATTAAAGTAAGCTTTCAGCTAAAAGTCTTATTAGTGTCATATTTAACATAATGACAAAATAACAACCTATGAGAATTTTTATTGATGAACAGAGCCAAATATGGAAAATGTATATATCATTCATTTTTAGATATAACTGACCTGTAGAATGCATTGCCTGCTCTTCTATCTGATCCCATGTAAACAGCACCCTCTGCAGACAAAAAAACACACTGCTGCAGGGGGGGTTGATGGGCAAGTTTTTTATCCTAATAATAATGCATGCCATTGTTATATAGAGCTCATAATGTATTTAATGCCATGTAATTCTTAAGTTGACCCCAGGATGTTTTGATTCATTTCAAGATCTGTTATCTGCAAATTGAGATTTTGTCAATCAGCAATGCAACTAAACTCACTTCCTGCCTTTTTAGACTCATACTAACTTTTTTGTCTTCTCAGCGATGTCATGGCAGTCTTGTGATCTTATTGGTTAAAGACCAGTCCCAATCACACTACTTTGTAAACCATCAATCTAAACATGCAATGACAAAATTAAATCTGACCCCAGATCCAGTACATTGAGTCATTGAGTGTTCTCAATCAGAACATATCAATTAAACTGCTTATGAGCCATGTCTTCTTAGTTCTGTTTATTATGCTGTGGATACATTACCTGGATTACCCAGAAGCATGGAAGATGGAAAACAAAATCACACATGAAGGGTAGGTGATCTGATGTTAAACTAGTTTCTATTTAGTAAGGAGTACACGTTTACAAGTTTAATACTGACAAAATAAATGACTCTCTCCCCAACCTCAGGAAATTTTAGGGTCATCTACTTTCAAAATGAAAACGACGTGCCCAGTAATTATTGTTGAGCATATTGGCTCTTGTGCATCTGTATGAAATGAATATACCATTCGACAAGTGTATTAATTTGTTGTGTGGTTCTCACAATGGACTGGCATTTGCAAACAGCTGTTTTTACAGCGTCTTTTACAGTGCATGGTTAGTAAAAAAGGAATACCAGCCTGTAAATCCGATCCAATGTTTTCTGGATTTTGGACCATGTGACCAATGGTCTGTCAGTGAGTGGGTTGAGGATTTTTTTAACCATAACCATAAGAATAACCTTGTCATTTAGCTCATTAAAGACAAATTGCTCATACTGAGCATTACTGCCACCCATTTCCCAAAGTGCTACCATATGTTTTAGATCAATTTCTTTACTTTAAGGCACTGATGGTTTGGACTTTTTTAATGGCATTCTGTTGGCTGCAGTTTATCTTCCACGTTTGATTAACTGGCAAGATAGTTGTGTAATGTGATACTTTCTCTAAAATCTCAGATGTCCTTGAATGCAGCAACAAAGTATTCTCAAAAAAAAAAGAAGAAAAAAAAGCGCCTGTTCGCAACTGCTTTACCAAATGCTTAATCATGTGCTTTGGAAAATGGCCAGCATCAATGTTAAGTATGCTGAATTTGTGCCACCACCAAGGTTCCGTAATTAAATCTGATTGAGTACCAACATATTATTGGACTGATTGTAGTGGTAACTGTGGTTGGGTACCACTTGGTACTGATAGTATTGATGGCGGTATTAGTTACTATTGGGGTACTGTCAGGGTGTATTATTGTTGTCAGTGCTTCAGTCTCTTCTTCAGTCAGTGTGGTAGATAAAATAATAATACAAGCATTCTCTGTGTTTTGTGCCCTGGTCCCAGGCCCATGTACACTACTGTGATATTAAATGATTGTAAAACTCAGTATGTTATAGAAGTAAATGGAACCTGTATGTGATGCTGTCTAGGGTCTGGTTTGTCCTGTACTACTGAAAATATTTTTTTTTACTGACGCCGATAACTATAATACACAAATTGTTGGAAATGTTATGTTCAACCAATCTTAAAGGTGCCAAAATTAAAGTTTTATGTGATCACGCTGTAGTTTTACTAGATTGAGACATCAATGGGATATGTAGTTATGCACGTCCCATGGAGGTCATTTGTTGGGTTTTCAGTATAATATGCTGCATGGATTTTCACTCCCCATAATATTGATGATAAGCACCCCATCAAAGCAACAGGTTTTGATTTTGTAGCGTGCTACTCCTTTATCTTATTTCTTCTGTATTGCTTCTTCCTGTTCTGTAGGTTTTTGACCTCTTCAGTGTATAAACGCTGTGTACAGAGATGTGTGTCAATGTCTATTACCTGAATGTCTCTGGACTGCAGTCTGACCTTCACTCCAATAAAAAAGCAAACATGTTTTGGACTCAATTCTCTGTCATTTACTTCAGTGTGAGAAGATTTTAATTTCAGTGTTGTCAAATAATATTTCCAGATTTTCTCCATATTTGCCATACGTTATCAAATATTTATTCAAACCTATTATTATTCAGAGGGGACCTCAGATACAAATGTCATTTCATTTAGAATTACATTATCCAGCTCCTGTCATCCACATACTCTGCAGTATCACCATCATGTTGTGAAATACTGTATTTGATTAATGCTTCATATTGGGATCCTGATCCCCAAATGTTCAACTTTTGATCCATCTATTTCTTACAGGCCCTGGGAACCAAGCCTGCTTCAGATTATTTGTATCCTGTTGAGAAAATAATGAGACAATCTCACTTCAGCCAGTCTGAAATCTATTTGCTGGAATGTACAATTTCCAAATATACAGTTTCCCAAAACAAAACTCATCATTTCTAAAAAATATAATACTTCAGTAATTCCTTTGATATGATACGAAATTGACATTACATTACGTACAGCATATCCAAACAAATCTGTCATTCAAATGGTATGAAAAATAAATATATAATTCCAAAATACATTTGGTCTCAGTATTGCATCATTAATATCAGCTAGGCTAAATAAACTGAGCCTTAACTAGCGGCTAGGATAATGCTAACAACAGTGTATAGTTATTGTGTACCTAAATCATTTGCTGCACTCACTTTTGCTACCACAAGATGTCATCATGACACTTCCAGGAGTTCAAAAAAGATTTGAAATGTAAAAATCTTTGTCATCCTTACATGCATGTCCTGGCTTTGCAGTGAAACAAAACTAAAAAGCAGAGAAAAGATCTAAATTCTTTTTATTCTACAACAACATTTTGAAATGGCTTGGAAAATATTGATAATCTTGAGAAGTTAGTGGAACTGCCGCTGATGATAGATAGATAGATAGATAGATAGATAGATAGATAGATAGATAGATAGATAGATAGATAGATAGATAGATAGATAGATAGATAGATAGATAGATAGATAGATACTTTATTAATCCCGAGGGAAATTCAGGTGATAGCTTTCTTGAACCAAGAAATTAACAAAACCAAATAAACAAATTTAGGCGCCAAGCACTTTCGACTTAATGTATTTTTCTTAATTTGTACTACTAACACAGTATTTTATTACACTACAGTATTTTTGCACTTAGTGTTCTGTCATCTATGTTGCACCATGATCCAGGAATAATGTTGTTTCACTGTGGTTGACATGACAATACAGCCTTAATTAACTCGATTGATTCTCTTTACTTGTACACATATGTAATGACAATTAACCTAACCAAAGCAAATTGTAGGAGTGGTGGTGAAAAAACGGTTTTCATTCAAATTCAAAATGGCCGACATGCAATTTCCTGTCTCCCATCTCCTATCTCCTAACTACTATAATTGGACATCGTGTGTGTTTGTCCGTGTGTGTCCATCAATACAACGAGCACCATTCCTCCAATCGCCTCCAAACTTGGCAGAAACATTGTTTAGGGGTCTTGCATTTGCATAGGGTGCTTTTCATTACATTCACATTTTTATTTTATGTTTTATTTGCATTAACAAATTATAGTAGTGGGAGATGGTGAGACAGGAATAGAATCATGAATGATGTCACAGCAATGCAAAGCACCAGAGATTGGCTCAAGTGAACGAATCTCCACAGAAGTCAGGTAACAATTACCTAATGTTAACGCTACTTCATGTACAACATGAGTCTGGGGTTAGGGGTGATGGGTAAGGCAGGGGTGAAGGGGGTGAAATATCAGGGGGAGGATGTTACGGGACGGTTTGCAAGAAAAGGTAGAAACACACAAAGGGCACACTGACACACAGAACCGCTGATCGACCTCTCAAG
>OMOW01069795.1:2858-15785 GCA_900312555.1 Lamprogrammus exutus
GCCCCTGGAAATGGGCTTCCCAGGTTACTTTCCAGGGTGAGGCTACGGGGCGCCACAGGCCACCATTGGAATCTGATTGGCTATCCCTTATACAACACAGAGTTTGAGCATTAGAGAGACGTTTTTTGACTTGAGGGAGTGATTGCACAGACTCTCACCAGCTGTATCTATAAAAAGTAGCAGGCGTTTACATGGAGGTTATTTCCAGGCTAGTAAAGACACTAGTCACGAAATGTGCCAAAAGGAGACAAGACTAATAGCAGCAGGTCTGGTAGTCTTGTTCCTTTAATGAGTGAAAGGAATCAGTCTCCACTGTTTTGAGGATTCCGTCACAGTTCATGTCTGCAAGTAGATGAGTTACACCCTGACTGTTTATCTCACGCACACAAGGAGAAAAATACGAACATCAGCATGAAGAATTGGTGCGTACGTATTCCATGGATGAGGATGACCTTTAGTTTATGAACCAAAATATTTCCAGATACCTCCTCCCGGTGAAGGGCATACCAACCTAAGACTTTGCAAACTCTGAGTGGTGATCAATCGCTTAAAGCCACCACTGGAGAGACAGGAGCCTCCTTCAAAGCCGACATGTGCAAACAACATAATAGCTCATCTGCAGCAGGGCACCAGACAGACAAACGATATTTCAAACTCCCCTTTCACTCACTTGCATCATGTTGTATTTCATTTTTATCCATCACCAACAGCCCAGGTAGCAAAGCCGTGCAGTGACTGAAATGACTAAATCAGATCATCCCCTAAGGAACGTGTCCCCTAGTATCTTGTCTTTACACAACAAGTAAGGGCCACGGCATCTCCAAAAATACCACTTTGAATATTTCAGAATTACTAAAAGCAATCCTGGGTAGCCATTTATATTTCATCCCCACGTTCTTGTACCTCGAGCTATCCTTGAGAGTAAACTGTCTTTGATGCGAGAGAGGCATCAATATTTCAATTACTCAAAAGATCAAACAAACAGCCCCGAGATGTCTTCGTCAGTAAGTCTGTGACGAGGCAAACAAGCTGTCCAGCTGTCCCGTGGAACAAAAGGTGCATTTCTTTAGCTCACACAAAGCCTAACAGTTACATGGGTGAACAATCTCTGATACCGAAATGCAAGATCCTGAATTAAGAGGTAGAAAACTGAATGGAATAAGACAAAGTAAAAAGTGAAGGAGTGAAGTACTGAAGTGGGATCAGCCCTCCTTTCTCACTTATTTCCACCCGCTGTTGCCAATCTCTGCCACATAGCGGTGCAGACATTGCTGTCTTGGAGTGAGGCAGGGCCAGCCCCGTGTCCTATAAACACACACAAATCATTTACATGCTGTACTCATCAAAGGCAACTCTCCCTCATCTCCACAGAGACTTGCCGCCGATCTGAGCTTCCAAAATTGCATCTCAGAGCGTAGCAGCTAACCTTTGCAACTGCCAAGAATGTGATTAATTTTTTAAATACAGCTGTTGACCTATTATTGAGATGGAGAGGAGCCACGGGAGACACTCATCTCCTCTCCTCTGTATAATGGCATGCATTATTGCATCAGTGTTTACAAGGCTTGCTAAAAGAGAAACAGAATGAGGGAGAAAGTATTAAATAAAGCAATTCTGCTAATGTCGCTGTGGGCCTTGTGCACATATAAAATGCCAATCAAACTCACGATTCTTTGATTCATTACAGTTTGCTCTGGCAGTTGCGTCTGAGAAGACTGCGGTGACACAATGTGGAACAATAATTACCCTGCAGTGTTAAAGTCCTCCAGTGTCTTGGTGCATTCATAAATAAAATATGTTCAAGATAATGGATTTATGTTCAATAATTCATCATCAGAGTGTTTCAAACTGAGTGATATAATATGTGTCACAGTGTTCCGTAACACAGTGCTTAGCCAAATTAGCTTATCTTGAAACAGATTTATTGACAGGGTTGTCGCTGCATTCATTTACGCAGCAACCATTGCTTAATTACTCCGGCAAAGTACATAAAATAAACAAAGCCCTCAGATTGATTCAAAAGCACTCAGTGTCAGTATTAACTACTCACCAAGTCTAACTATGTATTCAAGCGTGCGCGCAACAGCGATGCCACCCACCGCAGCTCTCTCCACACGTGGTTGGGGTGAGGGGAGAGGAGCAGATGGGACAGCAGTGGGACCGCAATATCTCTCATTCATGACCTTAGTTGTAGCCAGACGTATAGGTGGTTTGGTTTGATGACCCATCAGAGAATCTGGTTGGGCCCTCATAAGAGTTACCACGGTGAGGGAAGACGGTGACATCCAGGGCCGCGGTCTGTTCAGCTGGATGTGGGTCAATCAGTGAGCCTGAAGATCGGTAGCCAGCTGGAGAGCCATGACACGACTTCCTGTCCAGAATGTCCCGTTCCTACTCACATAAGGAGGTCATGTTGGCATGCTGCAAGGAAGCCACTCATCCTTGTAATTAATGATGTGGGTTTGTATGGTGTGGCGCCAGAGCAAGCATATTGCAACTTTGCAGTAGGTTGCATTCATATTGCATGTGCAAATCACTGAAAGTCATTTCAACTCAAAAGAAATCGCAGTGAAGGTGACATATAAATTATAAATTGCAGTGTAACCAAATCCAAATAAGCTCTACAAGTGTGAAGAATTCCATAAACCATAATTGTGTTTAAATAAACCGTCTCTCCAACAAACTAATACAAATGGAAGAGATGCAACTGCAATCAAAAGCAAGATGACACATTTTTCAAACAGTGCATCTCTTTTAAGTGTGTGTATTTCATCAAAATAAACACACACACAATCAAGAGGTAAAGCATTCAGTGGAGGGTTTTTCAAAAAACAAAACAGAAAACAATTTACATGCAAATCAAACCTTATCATCTGACTCTCTTTATGCCAATTTTGCCTGCATTCATATGCGCAAAGGCGTTCGCTTACAGTAGCCGCGGCTCAATTTTTCCACATCTCAGCATTTTCTATTCGGAGACGCAGGCCCATGTAGATTTTAATAGGTAGCCATTCTGTTCTCTGATTCTGCAACAGATCGCTGTGAGCGTGTCAGTTTGAAGAGATGGCAGCATGTATCAGTGCATGAAATAAAGCTGCTGCTCCAAAGTGACAGGCCCTGGATATTGTTGGCAAATGGATGTTAAATTCACTCTGCGACCACCAACAGCAGCCCGGGCTATGAAAAATTAACTGTACTCTGTTAAAGGAAAGGGAAATTGCTTTGCTACATATACCACAAAATCCTGTTTGTGAGCGATCCATCTGTCAGATCTCTTTTCAAAGGAAGTGTTTCAGCTCTCTCTATTAAAAAGTCTGCTCTCTTATGCTGCTGAGACTAATCCACGATGAGTGCAGAAACAAAGAGATGTCAGAGTGAGTTAGAGTAAATCCCCATGCAGAGGAGCACAACTCAAGAGGAGTGGATTCAGAGGAACATACGAGTGCAGGGTCAATTTTAGCCACTAGAGGGCAGTAAAACAGGTGGCTGAGCCTCAAAATCCCTAATGCAGAGGCTCACAAGTCAATTAATTGGATTTCTCACACTGATTTGATTCCAGATCCAGATTCAGTGAATTGACTGATAATTACCTGTATCGTGATTCAACGGGGAAAATTACAATGTAAAAACAAACCAGAAATCTAAATAAAAAAACGAGTAATTGTTTAATAATACTTACACTTGCTTCTCAAAGGAGCCTTTAGTATGGAAAACACAGCTGCAGCTAATCAAAGTAATTGTTTATTATTCATTTTATAAACTTGAGTCGTGTCTTCTGTGCTGCAACTCAGTGTAAACTGCCTGTTGAAGTACTGAAGTCACTTTCAGTCAGTGAGCAAAGCAGTGCTCAGCTTTTCCCAGTGCATTGTGGGACTTTTCCAGGCTGCTGAATATCAATTAAGGAGAGATCAAATGAACACCTGTCTCCTCTTGATTTTTCTCCAGGTGATAATTTGGCATATGTTCATCTGGAAAATGCACCTTTGCTTTATGTATGACTAAACGCACAATCTATTAGGATTTCTAACTTCATATATTTTCTGTTTTTTTACATAAAAGTGAGATGTTAAATTTCGATATAAAAACTAAAAATAAATAATAAGATTTTTTTTTGACAAAGGCTGTTATTTTCCTACACTTGTGACACACTCAGACATTATTCTAGGTGACATTTCACATCCCACCACCAGATGTCAATATACCACTTCTAATCATTTTTGGCCTGTCTGCAGCTCAGCGTTCCTGTGCATGGACTTCATCTGGTGTTGTGATGTTCTTGGACAATATTCTATTTGCACCAACAAGTTGCAGCTATGTTACTTCACCATAATGTCTTAGAGTCCTGTGAGTCAAGTGACAGAGGGATGGGCCCAGTTTGAGCTAGAATAGTGTATCGCATATGGACCTAAAGGCCCCTTAGCAATGTGACCATTGTTGCAGGAGTGTAAAACGCTCTGTAATTAGATTTCTTAGAGATACAAAACAGCGCTGGTAAACAGGGTATTGAGTTGCTGGGGTGGTACATGATTTCAGACATATGGACACAGAGTATTCCTTCTGCTACACGACAGATACAGTACTTGTATGCCAGTGTATTGGAAACCTGAAAATTCTGAGATTTATACCTATCAATCATAGCATCTTCAGTCTTGGTTCTACAGCTACATCACCCCATTGATTTTTAGCTGTGTGCTTATGTGCCCGCCTTTTGCCACGATCTGTATTACTGCAAATCAATAGTTAGCCAATTACGAGAGCTCCACACTGACACATGGTGTACCTGGAGGCTACAAAAGAGCACCAGTCCAGAAGAAACCAAACTCAGAAAGCAATCAAAACATTGCCTTTCATCACATTCAAACATACTGCAGTTACACTTCAAAAGCAACTGTGAGATTGGACTGGATTTCAGCGGATGACACTGGACCCTCCAAAAATATCAACAATTTATCTCATTGATAAGGAGGTTGACTGGAACATATTTTTTGCATGTTGAAACTCTGACTATGACTCGAATGCAACAATTATGCTACCTTACACTTTTATAGTATGATTCAGTAAGGCCGCACCTCTTGTCAGGCAATGAATAATTGATGAAATCAGAGGTAGGCATATATAAACGTGCTCTTATACTGAAAGGGGTGCATGTTTTGTGTACTTAGTGCATACTGCTGACATCTCACTGAACTTGTGGTCTCATTTGTAAATGTATATGTTGTATTTGGAGGTGCCATGGCAGGAAAAGCACAGCTGTAAGTAATAACCTTTAATGATTTGCAGTGTTTCACACACTAAACCAGGGCCTTGGCAGTTGCACACCTGAATGGAATGTGGCCACGATTCATATTATTACTTACGACAATGTTTGACAAATTAAATGTCTGAGAGGAAGGTTTCCAGAAAAGAGGGTGCAGCCACGTTTAAGACACTCTGAGAGGTTGACAAAATGACTGAATGACTTGCATTTATCAGAGCAATGACCAAACTAATGACCACTGCTTTTCCCTCAAAGATTCACACCCCAGCGTTTTAGAAACATTTCTGATTCATTAAAAATCAATTCAGTTACTTCAGTTCGTTTGTGCTTGTTTTGCTCGTACAATAAGGTCATATGAACACAAAACACACTTATATATATCATTAATGTTATTATTAATTTGATTGTTTGATTATATAGTTATTATAAACTCAACTTTGGTTGAAAGACTAAATTGCACCTTGCAAAAACGTTTCACTTTAATGTACACTAATGCTTTACTTTGGATTCTGGGAATGTCTTCAAAGCAGTAAAAATTACTGCCAAAGCTGAGTTTGTATTTATTTTCAAACAGTGGTTTATATTTGTGACTGGAACGCATCCCCAAATTCGAATCCCACATTTAAAAACGATTTTTTTTTTTTGGGGGGGTGTGATCTTTCAGTGATAAAGTGCGCAACAACATTACATTTGACATTTAATCATCAGATATCCGTTTCGTATCACAAAAATCACAAAAAAGAAACGTCATCTTTATTCTTGTTGCTCTTTTGCAACTTTTCCGACGGGCAAAACGTACCCTTTTTTTTCGTGCGTTTTAATTCCACGTATTTCTCAACCTGGAGCGTGCGCAGAACGCGTGAGAGGGGGAAAAGTGCGTGTGCAAGCAGAACGCAGAAAGTTCATTGCGGAGGTGCAGGATGTCCCGTTAAGGAGGAAAAACTCGCCCAGAGGAGCAGAGAGGCAAACGCGAGCTTGGAACGGCAGAAAGCAACCAGGACGCATCGGGTAAAAAGCTGTCAAAATGGGCTCGGCGACCATATTTAGCACTCGTCGGATTGTTCTGAAAGTGTTTTTGGTTCAGTTCTTCGCCTTTCAGCAATCCTATGCTGCCCCGTCGCCTATTATCAGGTTTCCCGGGGATGATACCACCCCCAAAACAGACAAAGAAGTCGCTCTGGTAAGTTTTTGTTTTTTATTAAAGGTCTAATAAGGCAAAAAGTGAACGATCACAAAGCTGTAAAGTCTGTTTTTACTAAGGGAAAATTAGCTGTAATGGAAACAGATTAAACTTTTTAAAATTAAAAGTTGTGTATTATTTTTCAAGTGCTTCATACTTTTATATGTATCTATATATGTATATATCTCACCTCCACGCCCCTCTCCCTCTCCTTTAGCACTATCTGAACAAGTTTTACGGATGCCCACAAGACAGATGTAACCTTATGGTGCTCAAGGACACGCTGAAGAAAATGCAGAAGTTCTTCTCACTGCAAGAAACTGGCGAGATAGATGCCAAAACTGTGGAGATCATGAAAAAGCCCCGCTGTGGCGTTCCAGATGTGGCCAATTACAACTTCTTCCACAGGAAACCCATGTGGCAGAAGAACGAAATCACTTACAGGTCAGAGAATGGACATTATACCTGCACATTTCCAAAACATATATGAGTCTTTATCGTTGTAATTTTGCTCTAGAAAGGCAGAAATGATGACACAATGAAAGTTTTATCTACACGATCCATCAAAAAGCAACACAAGGGTCAAATCATGTTACGATCTGCATGAATTGCTTGGGGTGTCAGACAAACAGCACTCTGCACATTACAGTTTGTCAATCTCAAAAACACCATAAACTATTTGCAAACGCTAATTACTTTAAGTTTATTTCAAATCTAATTTGAAACTGATTCAGTGCTGGACGAGCGCGGTGAAGTATGACGTCGTCTGCTATTTGTTTTGAGAGATAGCCCTCTGCTATGCCCTGCCTGACCCCCTCCCTCCCTCCCTCCCTCACCACCACCACCTTCCTCAGTCCACCCCACCCCCATCCACAGTTGTGAGGAGCTTGCATCTTGCGTCGCTGCTAACACCAAGCATTCCTACACAGTGTGTGTGTGTGTGTGTGTGTCGGATCTTTTGTTTTCGTTCTGTTTGAGGTTTATAGCAAAGTGGAATCGGTTTATTTACATCAGCAGTTCTCCCGGTCGCCCCCACCCCCGATCACTGGGGGCCCGTCGGCCTGTGCGTTCATGAGGAAGATTGCAAGCCAAAGACAATAACAAGCGGGGGATCTTAGGCTGTGTTTAGGAAAGGAAAGGACTGTGCAGACATGCATAAAACAGGCTTTGTGGCTGGACTCTGTTTTAGGGAGCATTTTCAACAGATGATTCATCATCTGCGCGTGGACAGTTTAAGCTGAAATTTTCTCCATGACTGAGAAGAGATCGTGTAATCGGTCTACGCCCTTTTCGCACGGAGTCACAGTGACCATCCTGGTTACACTTATTGTTCCTGTAACTCTGATATATTTATGACTTGATTTGTTGTTTGTTTTGTTTTAGACTGTAACTCACTTTTTATTGTTACTGTAGAATCCTGGGATACACTGTTGATCTGGATGAGGAAGTCGTCGACGATGCGTTTCTCAGAGCCTTCAAAGTGTGGAGTGATGTCACCCCACTCTCTTTCACCCGCATTATGGACGGAGAGGCTGACATCATGATTAATTTTGGTCGCAATGGTATGAAGGATTTAGTGATTAAATTGTTATTTAGTGATTTGTAAAAGACAAATGTTTAGAAATTGTGATCTGACAAATAGAATCCTTATGTCACTGAACACTGCTCAGCTCATTGAGTCATTTGTAAATGGAAAGCAGGGGTGGGACAGGTGTTGTATTACATTGTTTCATCAGGACGGAGACAGAATGGGAAAAACAAACTTCTGCAGTGGGAGGGAGTCGGCAGTAATCACCCAGCAGTCATTGCACGTACCATTGCAGCATGGCTGTCACGGTGTGCAATCGTTTTCTGGAAGTAAATTCAGAAAAGTCAAGGCCTGTAGTCCTATTGTCACAAAGTTGAACCATAGCCAAGGATTACAGCTAAGAGAGGATCAATGCAGAAGCCCAAACTTTCTCTCTTAAATATTAAAAAACAAACAAACAGCTTATTGTGTTAAGTCCTTCTCAGGTTCCTTAGGCAGAAGCTCCTTGAAGTCAAGATGGGAAATAATTACTTGTGATCAGATGAAAAAGAGAACAGGATTAGAATTGATCAAAATCACAGGACCGTGCATGTGTCACCTCCTAGTCTGGACAGTCTGCACTTTGCTCCTGATATATCCACAGGTTAATAGTTTTCATTCTGACTTAACATATTGGCAAACAGGAACATTCACATTCTTCTTTACATCAAGTTACTCATCATTCCTACTTTATTTTTGGTGACAGATGATTATATCGTCACAGTGTTTGATGTTTACTATCACTATCACATTTGTCATCTTTCTCGGGGTTCCTGCTGTCTGAGTCACTCTTGGTGCGATATCATCTGTCTTGAGTCATGTCAACACTCAACCCAGTTATGACTTAGTGAGGTTGTTGCCCACTATTCCCACATGTTATGCCAGTAGAGCTGAAGTGAGAAAACAGCTGAAGTTCACCACCATGTTGACTGATGGTCAGCGAAAGCTCCGACACGCGTGTTATTACGGCGACTCCCCACCATGCCAACCTATATTTTGGAAACTCTTCTACTTCTACTACATCAATGGGAATTGTGGTCTTTGCGCAGTTTGGGAGAGTCATTCTAACTCAAATAACTATTACACATTTACTCACAGTATCATGATGTTACGCTGTCTGGCCATGGTTCACCAGGTTGAGAGAGAATCCAGCAATTATAATGGAACCAAGTCAATACCAGGCCCCTCAGAGGATGCAACAAATCAAAAATTTGAGGAATATTTTGATATTTTAAGGTTTAGAGTGATTTTTATGAATGTTACATTATGTCAGAAATGTTTTCACACCATTTGTAGCATATTGTTTTGTAAGCTTGTCTGCCTCTGATCCTGTCAGTTGTCAATTATGTTGTCAACAGAGCACGGCGATGGCTACCCCTTTGACGGCAAAGATGGCCTCTTGGCTCATGCCTTTGCTCCTGGGCCAGGGATTGGGGGAGACTCCCACTTTGATGATGATGAGCAGTGGACACTTGGAGAAGGCTCAGGTACTGGAGAAAAATGAATCGCCAATAAAAATGAGTTGAAAGCAGATTTTTATACCTTTTGAGTTTTTGACAAGGTTTGCCTCATTTACGACAAATCATGCAGTTAATGTTGCATACATTGCAGGCAGCTACTGGTTTCCACTGAGATCACTGTATTATAAAATCAGCCGCCAGAGATGCGAAATCTGTTTGAGATTGGCAGTCCATCAAAGTTAACATCATGCAGTATTTCCTTTATTTTCCCTGCCAGTGTCTGATGTTCTTGTCCTGAAGGAAAGTTCAGACAGCAGATTTCCGAAACTTTTCTCTCCATACGTGAGCCACTGACACGTTCTTGCAAAATCAAACCTAGGAGAGTAAGCAAATGTGGATGATGGAAAATGGATGAAGTGAATTTTGGTAGCATTAAAAAGGATGCTGTCAGATGTATGAGCTTCACACCAACATATGCCACATTAATATATATTAAAATGTGGAAAAGCACCAATTTGATCCTGTGATTTTTCCACAGTGGTGAAGGTAAAGTTTGGCAACGCTGATGGGGAGTTCTGCAAATTCCCTTTCATGTTCATGGGAACCGAATACAAGAGCTGTACGTCCCAGGGCCGTGACGACGGATTCCTGTGGTGCTCCACCACCTACAACTTCGACGAAGATGGCAAATATGGCTTCTGCCCCCACGAGTGTGAGTGTGCCCCATCGTTCCCTTTTCAGCTCTGATCTTATAGCGAAGCATGGCAGGGTTTGTAAATTGGAAGTCTTAACTCATTGTTGTACTGGAAATCAAACCTCAAGATAAGCAGCATTGGTGTCATGCCCTATTTGCATCTCGCTGAACCACAAAAATATTTAATAGCGAGATGTTTTCTCTTCTACACGTGCCAAGAAATACTTCAAATCAGATTGAATTCTATTTAAAGCAAGCCTGTTGATTTTGGACCAGATGAAATTAGGTTGCAAAGTATGCCAGGAAAGTCTTGTTTTTGTTTGGAGTGGATTCTGGAATATTTCTTTTCCAAGTTACTGCCCCACTTTTAAACACTGGGCTTTGTCAAACACGTTGTTTATCAGTGTTATGATGCTGTCCATGGTACTAACGTGAGCACATGCTTAGTACGACTGACTGCCAAAGTACACATGTAATGAGTTGTATATGATGGGAACACGAGTGAAGCCGGTTTGTCCTGGAACAGTCTGGTCTATTTATCCTTTATACTTTATACTACTACTTCCTCAACTGTAACTCCTTCTCTCTGAACAATTCTGTCTTATATGTGTGTAAAGCTGCTTGCCATGCTGATCATGTAGGGATTGAGGTTCGTCCCTTGATTGCACCGATTTGAGGCCGTTGCAAAGTACTGATTAAATGCCAAAATGTTGTGGTAAAATACTGGTTTGAACACTTCTCGTCCCATGTTTGTTACAGTACTATTCACCCTGGGTGGAAACGCCAATGGAGCGGCATGTAAATTCCCCTTCACGTTCCTGGGGGAGAAGTACGACGGATGTACCACTGAGGGCAGGGATGATGGTTACCGCTGGTGTGCCACCACTGACAACTATGACACTGACAAATCCTATGGGTTCTGCCCTGAAACGGGTAGGTAGGACGATTGACGCTATGCTATGACTATGGTTCGCCGTGCTCATGCTGTAAACTATCTCCGGATTGTCCTGTACGATGTGTAACTGACAGGCCTGCGCTCATTACATCAGAATAAGTTGTACTTTCGAGCAAAAACCATCCATGGTTTACTACAGTGCCTCTTGTACTCATATATGAAGGCACAGCAGTTGTCCCTATCTGTTACATAGAAATCCGACTTTAATGATGTAATCCACATTTGAGTACAAACTTTGTCTCCTGCTTGTGTTCTGGATGATGTACATGCATAGATGTATACAGTCAGATGCATACCAAGAACGGTTTTCCTGCTTGTTTTTTGTTTAAATGTGCAGTTTATGACGCCCTGCCGGGTTTGTTGTGCAGGAATGTTCCATCTTACGTTTTTGTTCTTGCTCGCGGTCTGCTGAATGGCTGTGAAAGTATTTTACTGTGCAGTGGAAGGACTTTCTTTCCATTCTGTCAGTGAGCCTGATTTTTAGGGGTTAGGTAGCGTAGGAGGGAGGTAGGGAGGGAGAGAGAGAGAGAGAGAGAGAGAGGCAACGATGCAGACAGAGAGAGGTAAGCTCACTGCGGCTTTCATCTGGTTCTGATTGATTAGGAATGTAACTTTGTTGTAAAGCCTAGTGAGGTAGCTTGTGCTGATTAAGAAATACTTTTCTTTAAAAAAGTAAAAAGGAGAAACTCAGTCTTGCCAGATTGAAAAAAAAAATCTCTCTTTGAAATAAAATCAATGTGGGTGGGTGCTTCTTGGTTTTGTGCCTAGTAGATTAGTTATTGATGTTGCGTGTATTGTGCCAGTGCTTTAATGATGCTGTTTTCAACCTCATCCCATTTCACAATATAAGCTTTTGAAACCTTTTGGAGAATGATTCATAAGATGCACAGACGACAACACTCGTGTCACTAAAACATTTCAGTTTTAGAAAACTTTTTCGATGCTTTCTGCAGCCATGTCAACAGTGGGCGGAAACGCCGAGGGAGGCCCCTGTGTGTTCCCCTTCACCTTCCTGGGAGACACCTACGACTCGTGCACCACATCCGGACGTAGCGATGGCAAGATGTGGTGCGCTACCTCCAAGAGTTACGACGATGACCGCAAGTGGGGCTTCTGTCCGGACCAAGGTGCGAAGGATTCACGAGTGGGACAAAAGTATTTGCGCACAGTTCTGGCTCTTGTGTGGTGAAATAGGAGTTAAATTTGCAATGCCAGTACCAGATAGTTTAGAATACTACAGAAAACTATTTAGAGGTCAGTTAGGTATGCTTGCCTCAGGTTCCCTCAGACCAGGAAAGTAAAAGTGTGTGTCAGAATTCTGTGTTTTCCAGATGAGGCATTTTGTACTCCAAATGGATAAAATAAGTATTATTTACTGAATGTGTCTCATTATTATTGTTCTGGCACCAAAACCTCTGATAGATTGTGCTGCTAAGTATTAGAAAACCTTATATTCCTCGATTTCTTATCTTTAACACAACAGTATTTCATAAAGGGATGTACAGAAATAGTTATTCAGAGATTGTCATGTAAAGATCATGTATGTTCATTCCATATTCCCAGGCTACAGTTTGTTCCTGGTGGCAGCCCATGAGTTTGGTCATGCCCTGGGCTTGGAGCACTCTCAGGACCCCGGAGCATTGATGGCCCCCATTTACACCTTCACCAAGGACTTCAGACTGTCCAACGATGATATCCAAGGCATTCAGGAGCTCTATGGTGAATAGAACTGTGATTTACAGCTGGTTTACCAAACAGGGATGAAGCCTAACAAATTGATTTTTGCCCTAAGAAGTCCAAGAAAACGTTCAACA
>OMOW01069842.1:5913-19081 GCA_900312555.1 Lamprogrammus exutus
GGCAGCCGCAGCTTCTTGATTGTCCTCTAAACTTTTTAGGCTGTCTAAAAGTAGAATGTCATGATTTAAAACAAAAGATGACAACCTGCTTATTGTTTCTAGTAATGCAAAAAATAATTGAAGTAATGCAGTAAACTTCAGCAAGCATCAACAGTAGAAGTACTCATTGTCATCAAAGCGTCAAAGCAGCATTTTTCAACTACTTTTGTGGAAAAACTTTTGTGTTCGCAGTTTAAATTGAGATTTTGGAAGGCTACAATGGTGATAGAATTGAAGCCTGTCTAGGATGAGCCCATGCTGGGATAAGCTCCAGCCCCCTGTGACCGTGCATAACAGAGTACGGGCAGAGGATGGATGGAATGAAAGTAAAATAGTACGAATATTCAAAATCAGCAATTCAAAGTTGTTCACCCAAAAAATAGAGATACAAGGCTTTTCACTCTGTATCTGCAATAATTCAGGATGTGTATGCTTTTAGATGAGTTGAATGATGCTATAAGTTCGCCGGGCCCTTTCGCTACTTAAAACTCAACATAATGTCAAAAATGCATTGTCATCGGGCTAAAATAAGACAGAGATACAAGGTTTTGTACCTGGCAACTGCACCATCTTTATTATCTTTATTAATTTATTAATCCGCCAATTGAGCGGACAATGGTAGTTGAGAAAAAGTGCAGTACTTCCCTCTGAAATGTATTGCAATACAAAATAAAACACTTACTTAGTTACGTTCATGCTTTGTTTTGTCAGTGTGCAGCAGATAGTTGAATATTACATATACATGAATGTGTTGTATTGTAAAATACTTTGGATAAGAGCTTCTACCAAAGTACACATCAATTGTTATGCTGAGAAAGCCAAAAGTGTTTGTTTCCTCCGTGTGGGTGTGTGAAAGCTTATGTAATATTATAAAAGTAAAACTATGCAATTCACAAATATAGAAACGTCCTCCCACATGCGTAGTTAAAGAAGAGATTGAACGGCATGTCGGAAGTCTTAACCATGACAACCGAGCTGTCCGCCGGTGATGTCATTATTTCTTGGAAAAAGACACTTGAGGAGTTTCAGTGAAGTGAGCAGCTCGTGTGTAGGAGGAAGAGGAGGCACAACAAAATCCAAGCATCACCTCTCTGAGAACACATGAGAAATAAAAAAAAGAGAAGAAGGATACATTAAAGGAAGATTCCAGCTTTTGTCCTCAGAGGCATTAAGCTGCGAGAGAAACCCAACGCCTGGTTTGTTAGTTTCGCTTTATAATTAGACTTTGGGCTGCCACCATCATTTCTCATCTCTGTGGAAAGGAGAGCACCAGTCCTCATCACAGCAACCTGCCTGCAAGGTGCTCATTAATGAAGTGACGGACACACACACACACACACACACAGAAAAATACTCACGTCTACACTCAGGAGCCCTTTCTACTTTATTTACTCCAGCAGCTCAAATAATTGTTTTTCATCCTATTTTAAAACGAGGACAGGTTTTAAACAGCTGGGACGTAATGTTTGCTCCAGTTACTCCAGCGTGATGGCACACAGACACAAATGCGGATGGAAGCGGAGAGACCAACATCTTAATTACTGTGTTGAAATCAGCATTAAGGATATGATCGCCCAATTCAGCGGCTTCTAACAGTCTTCACTCTGTCATCATCCGATTCCCCAAAAGACAACGTAATTAGTGTGAATGATGACTTGGAAATAAAACTCATATTCCCACAGTGAAATGAGACGCCAACAAATTAAAGGTAAAACTACAAGAGGCCTTCAGAATATGAACATACTCATGCATTGCGCCATAGCTGTCACTATTACCTTTCCTAATGGAACAACTTGTCATTTTGTATTTTCCTTTGGCTATTTTCATGACTGAGAACCTGACAAACTGCCAAATTTTGCTCACCTAACTCAAGAGCGATGAGAGCTTCAACCTTTTGTATTTAAAAATGGAGCCGAAGGGTTTAAACACATCTACACATGCATGCATTCATATGGATAATCACACTCTACATCACACACACTGCAGTGTATTACAGTGTTAGCCACAGTAGCGCTCTTTTGTCTCAGCTGCGACCCTGACAGCGTCCTCTTGTGTGACTGCTCCAGGGTATGTGTGTGTGTTTGGGTTCTTCACAAGTGCAATCACTCGTCGCATCCTAGATCCTCCCACTTACATCACCAAAGCTCGATGAATCAAGGGCGAAGACAGAGGGATCTCCACGTCATGTTTCTGCCAAATGGGACATTCTCTTACGTCAGTTACGTACCACGTGTTACACAGTTCTATTGTCCTGGAGCTCCCTCCTGCTCAGATATTGTCATACACTATTGCACTAGAAGCTTCTTTGAAGATTTCGCTATTACACTCCTCTCATCATCTCTTTTTAGTAATTTCCTGAATGCCACACAATGTGAAAATGGTATATGGAACACCACGAATACTGTTCGACTTGCAGTGTCCCATAAATCCAGACACGCACAACAGCTCTTTAGGACTAAATGCATAAACGACTAATAATTTATATAGTTGTATAAAACTAATAAGTTATATAGTTGACATGTAAAGATGCTGTAGAAATTCATTATGTACATCTTTCAAATGGGTCCAGTCCAATCCTTTAATTCATATTGGAGGACATTGCATTTTGTTTGTCATATCTCTCTGCAGTCCCCTCACATCAGCAGCAGTAGTTACAGTAATTAGTAAGCAGATTTTCCAGCCAGCTGAAACCTTTTAACTCACTAATTAAGCATGTATGGTCTGATGGTACATAATCTAGTGAGCAGGTGTGGATTTACTGACTTTGATCCACTCCAGCAAACACCAATCACCTATAATTAAACCTGGGCATCCAGTACAATATGAACACATTTACAAAGGGCTTTCCACTCATTCCAAGATGGACTTTAAAGTAATAACAAAACTTTATGATTTTTGGGGAAATTACGTTCAAACTAGGTCACTGACATTGTGTTTTTCTAAGTTGGATCATTTTTGATGATGATTTGGTGTTCACTCTCCAGGTCCAGAGTCGACCCGTAGTCTGTGGAATGGACCCGCATGGAACCACAGAACACGATCCATGGAACACAAGGAGTTAGTTTGAAACTAATATGTTCATCATTGCCCAGGAGTTTTTTCCTATGACATTTTACCCTGAAACGATCCGGTGCAATGTCAGTGACCTAGTTTGAACATAATTTCCCCCAAAACGATTACATTTTGTAAAATCACCGGAGTGTCACTTTAACTGTGATGCACTTGAGCATCCTCAATAAGTGCCCTCTGCTCGTTGCCTCCCCGCCACATTTCAGCGACTAGAATGCCTGTAATGATAATGGACCCGGATCAATTTTCTGGGCTCATGCTGGATGACAGAGGAACAAGGAGCTCAGGATGCAGGTAAAAGGAAAGAACGGAGAAGAACTCTTCGTCTTCGACTGAGAGAGAGAGAGAGAGAGAGAGAGTGTGTGTGAGAGCAGAGCTAACAGGGATGTAATGGGACGTGTGTTGGATGTGGTCTTGTGGGTTGGGGAAATACATGTGCTCAATGGGAAACAGGGAAGGCAGTTGACAGATTGTGTTATCTCAAGGCATTACATATGAACAAACAAACACACACACGCACACACAGAAATAGAAGACACCCACAAGTTAGACAAGAATGAGTGGGATCTGCAGGTCAGGCAGCAGGACACAACAGTGAAAAACCATTCAAAGTGGTGGATAGGCACATTTATATATTCAGGATTCAGTTTTCATATATTACAGCGATGAGATAAATCCATGTAAACACTATTATCCCTCACCAGTTTCCCTTATTAAACCTGCATCAATCACAAAACAGGAGATGCAGATAAATTTAAACAAATGTACTGAGGATGAGTACAGATGGGGGGCGACTAAGCATCAGGAAGATGCCCCCCCCCCAAATTGAACACAGAGTGAGTAACAGACAGACAAATCGATGTTATAAAGAAAAGAAAGGAAAGAAAAATAGGAAGTTAGAGTGCATATAGAGAATACAAGCCGTCCTGATGCAGCGTGTGTGTGTTCAGGATATACCATAACGTGTACATTAGAATTAAAAGACCCCAGCATTACTGTTTAATGGCTTCAAACCAAATTAAACATTTACGAGGCTCCACCATTAAAGTGACGCAAAGTGAAATAAATATTAATGAACGGACCAACACTTGTTTCAAAGCATTGAAAGCTGGAAAAATTAAAAAGGGAGCATGGGTTTGCAGAGTGAAAGAAGGCACTCCATGCTGAGAATGTAGCATTGAGGGGGTTTGGTGAATTGATTCCCTCGAGGCTGCCCGTATAACAAAATGCATGAATTCATGTTCCTGCGAGGCATGTTGGTTTAAAGTACGTCTGTTACAGTGCAACAAATGGCATAAACTCAATCTGTTGAGATCATCTGATGCATAATGTCGCACATCACAGTATCTCAACCCTCATATCTTACAACCTCTCATAGTCAGCAGCATTTCTACCGCACAAAAACAAGTCAGACCTTAGGATGCATTGACTTGTTAGGAGCACACTCCTACTGATTTGCGTGATATGCAGCAAAACTGGTGGACATTGACTTAGAGCCCAGGCAAAGTTGCCCGGGCATGTCTCCTGTCTTCTGCAATGACTGACATGTACTTACAGTAAGTGATGGGCTCTCATCCCAACACTTTGAGAGAGAGTTGTCTGTCCTCCTCTACAGCTGGGCAGACAGAGTTTAATCATCTTATATGTTGTGTTAACTAACTCACCCAAAGCCTACAATTCTGTACTCACACAGTATGGCCTGATGGTCCATTGTCATTTCCAATAAATGTTTATTCAAACAACATGGTTACTTCTCGCAATACTCCGGAAGAGGAGAGTGTTAATAGAAATAACGATTGGCCACGACTTACAACGTGACTGAAGGAGATAAACAAGTCGTGGCCATGACATATTCAAGTGTTATCTTGTGGCCACAAGATAAAAATCTTGTGGTATTATCTTGTAATGTGAGAGAATGAGATCTTCATGACATCATGGACATTAATAAAGCTATTTTGGTGTATTTTCAATAAGGAATGACTCGCAAAGATATGGTGTAATAACTCTGGTAGCATTGTGCTGACAATATTGGAAGGAGACCAACATTTCTGACTTGCTAGAAATCCATCCTGAGCCAAAATCGTTTAACGTTCGGGCAATTAATTGGACAAATGAGACCTGATTGGGCTGAAATTTTGGCTGAACTCTAAAAATCAATTGGGTACGACCAAATTAGCTTAAACTGAGGGTTAAACTTATATAGTGTATAGTGTCCCTTTAACATTGTTAAGTCTATCAAATGGAACAGATACTTGGACTCATGCGTCACATATTTGGTCAGTTTTTGAGTCACTTAAGGACACGCAGCTAAAATAATGAAGTCATTGATAAATAAGATGAATATGTGTGGGGTAATAGTGTACTTTTACAAAAGATCACTTACAATAACCAGAAGATTTTGGAATATATGACAGACTACCTGTGTATCTTATCTGTGACCCAAGGTCAAAAACAAGCGTGAACATCAGCATTACTTTGCCTCTTGAAGATTCCCTTCTGCAAGGCCTGTCGGCAAGGTAGACGGATCATTAAGATGGATGAAAAGTGTTGGGGTGTGAACTTGACCAAATGAGGGGAGGAGGTGATGACTAATGGTTGACTTCCCCGACTCAAGGCGAAAAGTTATATATTATAGCTGTAAGTTTTGTGTGGATGGTTTGAATGTTTCACGCAGACAGAAATAGCAGTGTTTCCCCCATGAGTCAGGGTTTTCAGCGACAAGGTGCCAGGATGTCTCAGACTGACCTGAACATTCATTATTTTAAACTCTGTATTCACCTCAGGTCTGGTTTTCATTACACTGGAAATCTTAAAAAACATTTGTACTCCTCTCAAAAGTTTACACTTCTAAAGAATAAAGAATTCTGTGGCGATTCATCTAAACGCAGACATGAAAGGCTTTCATCCAGTCCATTTCAGAGGAGATTGACATTGCCCCACGCTATCAACAAACCGCATCTACGATTGTTCATTCAAAAGAGGAGACTCCTCAATCCTAGCATATCCAATTACACACTCTACAGCCCCGCACAGATACAGATCATCAGCGGACGTGTAACATTACCTGTGCAAACTGTACGTGGGAGACCACTTCCTTTTTGCTGACATTCCCTGCAAACATGTCAAATACTGGTTACCAAGTTACAACTCAGTATGAGGCACTAGTTTAATTGAGGGTAACACAAAAAAAGCATTGAATATGTACATAGTAAGAAAGGAATGATTAGTTATCAGTCATTAATTTATTGCCTGATACAGCATTAATCAGAGACAACTGACACCATACTGTATTTCATATTATCACAATGTTATAAAGGCTTTAAAATGACTTTTACCTGGCTAAAAGCAGCATTATCTACACTCATATTGTTAATAAGCATTATTAATGATCTATAGTATATTATTAAAGTGTTCTCAGAGGACATTCAGCTATGCTCCTCATCAAAGTGACCATAATGCTATCATAGCTGTTGACACTTTATTCCTTTTTGTATGATTTCTCAGGATTAAAGTATGTCTCATGTCCAGCAAATCATTTTTGTTAAAGCTAAATATAACATTTGTCTGAACGTTTTAAGACTGAAATGGATTATAAATATGCATATAAACTCAACATGACTTCTCTGCCCATTAAATCACAATACCCCCTGATGGATTTGTCCTCACCCCAACCTCATGTGAGGTCAGTGGGAAGATGAACGTCTCAGGAAGAATCCTCCAATGATTATTTTGCTTCCATCTTAGCTCGAGGTGAAGGAATTCTCGAGTTTAGATTTATTACAAAGCATTTTGGCATACATAATATATATCCATAAAATATTTTTGAGGTGTTATGTGAGAACACTTTGAGGATTTTTAAAGCGTGTCTGAGAATCTGCATTTCTGGGTGTCAAGAAAGAATTTTGAGCAATCTGTAACTTGTTGTTATTATATGGCTGGGAAATGTATTGTAGCTCCTGTATTCAAATTTGGATTGAATAGAAGAGGTGAATTTGTCTATAACAAACTTTTTCTGTTTTAGGAAGAAAGTCTAAGAACCTGCAGTAACATTTCTAATATGCCAGACTGTACAAGCCTGCTATAGTGAACACCAGCAGAGCAAAGAGGAAAATAACTTCACGAGGCAGAATCCATTATTCAGCAACACTGGTTAAACTGCATTTCATATCAGTGGAACCTCATCCATCCGATGTACACTTGTTTGATGATTTATTCACATGGCGCTGCCCTGTTAGTCCTACACATTTGCAGTAGTTAAGTGTAGTGTGAAATCCAACTTGTGTGATGGTTGTAGGAAGAGACGGATAAGTGTGTGTGTGTGTGTGTTTCATCTTGACCTTGCGCACAAACTTTGCATTTTCTGTTTGAGCCACAAATGTTGTAAATGGATTTCCATGGTGAGTTTAAAAGCTGCTTCATCTGCCAAATCTAAATATTTAATGACTTCTCCAACACGATTAAAGCCCCACTCCATCTTTGTAGGAATAATGTTGTAAAATCAATCTGTGGTGGGAAATAAAGAGACTTTTCCTCTCCTGCTCATCCAAGAGATTTTTTTTATTTTTTTTTACAGTGTATTTAAAATTTTGCATCTGAGAGTTTAGCAGACATAGCTTACAATAATGGGCTTTAAAAACAAGCTGTTACACTGCACTTTACAATTATCGCATGTGGCATAGTACACATTAACCACATTTCTTAATTGAAGGCACATTTACCAGTGTAGCCCTGCCTATAATTTAATTTAGAGACATAAATAAGTGAATGAATATTTGAATAAATGAAACATTTGAATTTTTTTTGTAATATTAGTTTGTCTGGTTTAAACAAATGTCTAAAAACAGTGATTGATTTAAAGTTATCAAAAGGTTTTAAACCTGACACTGAAAGCTGTTACTTTGTTCAGCATAATATAAAAAGTTTGGCTGTAATGTACATAAAGCCATGTGGTGAACTAAACTCACAGATTAAAAATAATAATAATAATAACTTTAATTTACATAGCGTCTTTAATGGAACCCAAGGTCGCTTATCCTGGACTACCTAAATTAAGGTTGACAGCCCTTTTCTTTAATGTTATTAGATGTCATTTCATATTGAGCAAATCATTTGTCACTCTGAGGGGAGAAGGGGTGGGCCCAATAGGTGCTGACTCAGGGCTTTGCTTCAGGCTGTCAATGCACTGAGCCCACAGTCGTCATTTCTGAAGAATGAGCAAAACTATTCAGCCAGCGACTTCTGTTCCTGTGGTTCTTGGTGTAGCTGTAGAGATGTCGTGTTGCTCTAAAAAGCAGCTGGAAAGTATCTATGTTAATGGCATTCTTTGCTGAAATTTGATGGAGAGTCACAATAGAAATGCATCTATCCTACTTCTAGTCTAGAATATCAAGCAGATATAATTTTCAACATATGCACATGCACTGATGTAATGGAGTTAAACATATACTCAGAATTTCAATCATTATTTGACTGACAAGTTTGTGTTTGCTGTCAGAGCAGCATTTATCGCTGCGTTCATTGTTCCTCGCCAGAACCCCAATGATTATTTTTCCAATAATGTGATGAACAATTAAAAACCTAGAATGAAAAATGACTCACAGGGGATGAATGCTAGATAGAATGGAATGGAAAAAAAGGAATCAAAATATTGTTTGTTGAAATCATTATGTGTCACCACCGACACCGTCAATAAAGTGAAACCAGGAAGGGAAACTCTGTCATTTTTCAGAATATTAAAGAACAAAAGCAATCATGTGGAAAATGTGGAAATGTCTGAAGAATGAACAGGCAAGTCAACTGGATGGATAAATGTTTTGGTGATGATTTGTTATCGTGTTTTTCAAATATTTCTAATAATGTTATTCCAATTGAGATGGAGTTTGGCAGCGTCCCCACATTGCTTCATACACTATGCATACATGATGTAGCTAACCTTATTTTTCAGTGCAAATTATTGTTTTACATTACTTTTTGGGTTGTAAATTTTATTCAATGCTCACGATTATCTTTCTGTTGTTTGCCTAACATGTCAAGTACGTTGATATTGAGAGGGGGTCTTTGCGGAGTCCTGGAGCTTGGGGAGGAGTTACATATTTGGGCGGAGCAGCACGTGTTAGCTAAACCAGCTAAACCACCAGCCCAACCCAGACTCTTGATCAACCCATTTAGAGTAAGGTGGGTGGCACCTTGGTGAAACAGCTTTTGAAGAATTAAAGTTATGGTTGGTAACATTAGGTTGCAGCCTCCCAAAAGAGAAGCAAAACTTCTCTTTTAATGATACTGCATGAAGTGTCAGGCCTCCATTCCCTCCATTGACCTCACTTGATGGCACTGCTGCTTTGCATTATTTATGTTTAAATTAATCACAATAATGAGTCATACGGACCCTGACACAGTGCTGCTAAGTTAGCTGATATATCACACTAGTACTGTTTTGTCCTCCTATACAAAGCTTTGCTTCCAGTGTAAACATTTTGCTCCTACTTAAATGTATATACACCCTCAAAAGCCTCATCCCATCTGTGTCATCACTTTGTATGTTTCATTTACATCCCACCTCACTTGCGTCACCACTCTTGGAGCTTTGCTGCATCTAAATACTGCAGCTTTTTCCTGAATCAATGCAATATGGTCCCATATGTGAAATAAATGTGGAGTTTGATGTAATTGCCCGAGAAGCAGAGTAATTTTAGAGATGAAAAATATGCTAATTACGACACACGCTACAGAAATCTAATTTCTTTTAAGATGAACATTACTGACAGTCAAGAGCACATGAACACCCACGCACATTAAATGAGCCCCAGAAGTTCATAGCTATGCACACACATATTTTCAATCCCCTTTTTGCTCTTTTTCACTTTTCTCCTCTTAACTGATCCACACTAAGGAGAAACTTGAGTTGCACAGTTTAAGTAGATCTCATGCAGTGCTTGGCTGGAAGTTCCACTTGCTGTGCACTTTGGAAAACTCCTCCAAAGATCTCTCTGTATCGTTTTGAGTGTTAAGGTAAAAAATCGTTTCCAAATATCCAATATCTATAGCTTGTACTGACCAGTCTGTGAGGATGGCATTCTCAGCCTTGGAGCTTTATAAGGGTGAAGTGAGTTTTGAGTACTGCATAAAAGGTTGAATCCACAGGTGTTGCAGTTATTTATCCATCTGTATAATCTCCTTCCAAATCAACACACTTACCACTTTCATAGAGGTTGTCCAAAATATCCCTCTCCAGCTGATAAGTCATCATCACACGAGGGAAAAAGTTTTTCATATCTGGGAAGAGTTGAAAGTCTGAGGTTAAATCCCAAATCTGGTGAGTAGGGCGGGTGGATGGACTGCACACTCACCTTGTTTGTCATTCTTGCTCCAGTCATGGAGCCTTATCAATGCTATTGCATTACTCTCACAATAATATTACAGCCCTTGCTCACTGCAGATTCAGGCTCAGAACTTATCAATCAACCACTGTATGTTCTGTCCACACAGATTGTGCATGCACATATACACGGAGTAGTATCTGCATACATATACAAACACACACACATAGAAATATGGTAAAACAAACGCCATTGCCGTGAGTCACAACAAAACTTTGTACTGTGTAGGACGATGAATCGTGGTGAGCTTCAGGGGGCGCTGTTGTGTAAGTATCTTCCCTTGATAGGCAGGCAAAAAGGTGAGCATCATAGAGGCACACGCTCAGCTTTAAATTATCAAAGAGGGGCTCAGAGGAGAGGAGTTCCTCAGGGTTTTATTTCAAACTCATACTAATAAAAGGGAATATTTCACTTTTGACTCATTGCTGGGGGTGAGAAAGACCACAGCGGTGTGTAGATATTGGGATTGAAGTGGTCGATACTGGAGAGAAGCGACGCAAAACAGTTTCACTTCTCTCACGCACTGCAAAATGGAGAATACTGCCAAATGTCTTCCTCCATTAATTTTACTGGACCATTTTACTTCTCGTTGATCTGCTTTATTTAATTCAAATCTCTCATAAAACAGTTCTATGAAAAACATTTCCCATGATCTCAAATAAAAGGTGTGTAAATGACACTTTAAAATATCCCTGTGAATTGTTCAAACTAATTCCACGTGTGTAAATATGTTCTAGAGGTCTGAAAACGCTGTCTTAACCATGATGTGTTTGACAGTCTTGTGTAAGCTGAAAGCTCTTAGTTATCAATGATTTTACAACAGGAAACCAAAGGAAATCAAAGCTTATTTGAGTAAAAACTGGACCGGTGATTGTGGCATCTTTAAGAACTCATGCATCTTCTGTTTTCACTTTAATGAGACGCCGGTAGGATTAAATAAATAGAAGATTGTTTTTCTATCGATAATCAATGTTTGCTTTTGGAGGCTAACACAGTTCTGAAAAAAATCAATCAAATGAGTCAAAAGTGGCTGTAAATGATTTGAAGATTTACTGCTTACAGATCTACTCACCAGGGAACATCCGGTAAAACCACTGATGACCTTGTTGGCTGAGCTGGAAAATGAGAACTAATGCTTGTGGGCGAAAATGGGATGGTGATGAAAAATTGTGGTAACTTAATCCACCATAAACTGTACAGGCGGTCTAAACGATCTGACATGAAATCAATGTGAGACAAACGATCAGTATATCGTGTTTGTAGCTGCTCTAAGTTTTCCCACAAAATCCAAAAGTCTCTTGGCAATTAAATGAAAATCTTTCCTCTTCTGAGTTCAGAGCTCATTCAACAAAATTAGTGAACGAATTACAGTAGTAATGAAAAGTAACCGAGCATCGTGTAATTAAAAGCAAGACAAATAGGCCCGTCGGCTTGAGTGTATTCACATCATTTTGTCCATATTAACGTTTTAATTCCTCTATTTGTCCAATCTTTAAGTCCTTTTGAGAGCTTTGACTACATGGCGAGCAGGGTTATTGCCACATTCTGTTGACTGAATGGCTGTCTGGATGGCTTATTAAAAGGCTGGCTGCCTGCTTGATTTATCGATTGATCAATGCTGATGCTGAATTGCTGCCTGACACCCCTAAGTGGGGGTAGCTAGGAAAAAATCTGTGTCTTTGTTTGTGTTCAGCTTTGGGTTAGTTTACAGTCTTTGTGCAGACTTGCTATTTTACAAGACTCACAGCTATTTGTCTGTTTAAATGACTAACTGGCTGACTGATTGGGATGAAAAAAAAATCAATTTAACTGCCTACGTGCCAGAGGTAATAGTGCTGGAAAATACTGCCTTGTTTACAAAAGCCTCTTTTAAATATCCCACACTTCCCTCTATGACCAGCATATCATTAAACAGTTCAGGACGGAGCTTAAACTTGATTGACTGCCAGTTTTGGGATTGTGGCAGTTGTGTATTTATGCTTGAATGGGTGAATTTAATGGCCCGAAAGGCAACAATTTACTGTTGTATCGCACTCTCTGTGGGGCCTCTTAGTAGAGCCGTGTGCGTTTTTGCCTCTCGAGCAGCGCGAGGGAAAAACCAAACATGGCAACGGATCTCCTCCTTTAACATTCTGATGAATTCCCAGTGCTCTGATTAGGCTGTGCTGGTTTGAGTGGTCATTGCTCTCTGAAGACAATAGGCCCTAATAGGCTTTGCTAAATGGCCAGAAAACCAGTCAATGGGGGAGAAAGAAGAACAGGTGGGAAAAGAGCTTCATAAAACAAACACAGAGAGATAGAGAGAGAGAGAGAGAGAGCGCATGTGTGTGTGTGTGTGTCTTCCAGTACTAAATGGCTCTAAATGGCTCAGGAATGCAGTTAACGAGTCTGACCTGGCGGGAAACCAGAGGGCAGGCGGCTGTCAGGTGAGGCCGGCCAGGGTATGTGTGCGTGTGCGCGTGTGATTGTTTCACTATGGGACCCAGCAGTCTACATAATAAAGAGTTTACCTGTCAATCAAGTCTCAAAACTGGAGCTCCACTGTGCTGGTCACAACTTAACCACAATACCTTAATAACTGCTGCAGGATACGTTGGAGATGGTAAGGAATTGTGTGTGTGTGTGTGTGTGTGTGTGTGTGTGTGCAACGAGGACATAGACACACACACACACACACACACACA